>WHPY01000004.1:8165300-8188701 GCA_019776045.1 Brassica rapa x Raphanus sativus
TAATTTTTATTTTCTATAAAAAAATATTAGATTAGGTAAAAAAAATTAAATTAATATATAAATTATAAAACTTCAATATTTCATATCGGTAATCAAATATTAAACTATGTTCTTTTGTTTAATAGTTTTATTTATGGAATGTAGAATTTGGATCAAAATCTTTTATATAGTAATAATAAAATTTGAAAACTTGGACTTGAAACTAAATACTTATTGTATTTGTGAATTACAAAGAAATCTAGTGGGACTTAAATGATTATAAACAATCACAACTTACAAAACATCAACAAAATGACAATAGGCTACAATATTATGTATTCTCTATAATTTAGAATTTAAAAAGATTTGGACAGAAAAAAATAATAATAAATTACAAAACCTTATCAATGTTTTCTCTTAGATTATATTTATATTTATTTACTATTTGTCAATTTTTTAGTTTTATTTAATGTTTTAATCCTATTTTTAATGCTTCCATATATTTGTTAATATTTATAGTTAATTTTCATTTTGACATTTATATAATATTTACTATTTTGGGTTTAAATATGTTATTTTGATAACTTTGTGATTTTATGGATAGATTCATTATTAGCATAAATTCATTTATGATTTTGATGCTCGTCACAAATATAGATTAATTATTTTAGGTAAAGAATATGATTTTTTAATATTAAACATATATAAAATATTTTAACATAAGTATATAATTGATATTTTATGATATATTTACTATTATGATTTATCTTTAGTTTTAACTTTAATATTGTAATAATGTATTAATTATGTATCTAGATCAATATTTCCAATAAAAATCAGAGAAATTGGTTATAATATTAGTCATCAAAATCATAAACTAAATATAAGATAAACATAATTATGATAATATCAGTAGATATTGTTAATGTCAATTTTTAATATTTATTTATTAATTAAATATCCTAAATATCATGATAAGTATATATATTAAATATATATTTTAAAAAAAATAATATATATATATAGGTAGAATAGATTTTTTATTAATTATCTTAAATATCATGAGAAATAATAATATTAGTTAATGGTTATTCTAAAATCATGGATAAAAATAATAGTAGGTTACTTTTCATTAATTATCTTAAAACGACATGTTTAGTAAAATAAAAATTTAAATAATAATACTAGTTAAAAATTTATCGTAAAATCATGGTAAAATCATGGAGAAGATAATTCTTTGTTTAAGTTAATCATATAATCAAGAATATTTTGGACGTGGGATTTGAATTTGTCTAGCTTTTCTAGAAGAGAGAAAATAAAATTCTTCAAAGAGTGACCCACATTAAACCAAGAACCTTATTATAAAACCTTTTTATATACTTATTAAAGACATTAAAATCATGGAATCTGTCAAAAGTCCAAATCCCAAAATCAGATCATCTCTCTTCCCAAAAGCCAAGTCGATACCTTCCTCCTTCATTCACTTCCTAAACAAGCAAGATCCTGTTAACAAAAGCTTTCCTTTTTCGCTTTTAACTTACAATTCACAAACTCTGTTTCTTTCTCATTATGACTACAGCAACTTCGATGAACAACCCGTCTCTCTTTCGTGTAATCTGTATACTCCATTCTGTAATAGCTCTAACAAGTGGAACCCTGATGATGTTCTACACAGAGAAAGCGTCCATCTTCGGACCAGGAAGCGAGATTGCTAGCAAACTCAAAGGATCAACGCCACATGATGAGCTACTCATTCAGATATCTCAGTCGTTCTCTGGTTTGCTTCTCTTTGCCATTGGGTTCGTATTGTTCATGGTGTCTTTCGTGAAGGACAGAGAGTTTCATAGCTTCTTCGCTGGAGGGTCCGTGATTCTTTACGTGTTAATGGCTTCGTGGAGGGTTTTGTTCGAGTGGAGAATTGAAGATCTTGCTTATGAATGGCCTAAACAAGCTCTTGGAGACATAGCTCTAGGGATCTCTTGGGTTTTCTTTCTTGTTTATTCATGGAGAGAAAAGTATGATTGATGATGTATTTAGGTTTTGTTCTATCTTGTGGGATAAGTAAAAAGATTTCATCTTCAGATTTGGTAAAAAGGAAACTGAAAACATCTATCCGAATTCAGACAAGATCAAACAATAAATAGTTTGGATTCACATAGTCAGAAAGATCAAAGAATTAAAACGGCTGTTTTAAAAAAAAAAAAAATTTGTGTTTTTTTATTGTCTTGTTATATAATATACTGGGTAAATCCCTTATTAATCTGCCTCCGGCTTGGTTCTCTGAGTCCGGTGCGCATACATCGTAGTTTTTTAGTCTTCATTTATTGTCAAAAAAAAAAAAAATCCCCTATTAATCCAATCAAACTCATTCTGAAAGGAGAATCTGAGATTCTTATTTTAGATTATATATTTACATTATTTCACTATTATTCTCTTGTCAATTTGTGAAAAAAGCGTAAACATATAGTTACATGCCTTATTGTATAGCCTATTTTCGTCCCATTTGTAGGATAATATGATCGTACAGGTTGTTTCACGAGCGTCTTGCACACGCACTATTAGCTTACTTTAGTTGGTATAAATCGTGCACATGGCCGGCAATGACATTGTTTACTTGTTAGAGCATCATTATCCCTAAATTGCTTAGGTTGGGGTGCTTAAAAAAAAAACACAATGTGATGTTTTTTTTTCCTCTTGTACAATGCAAGCAACATCACTTTTAGTGCTTAATTAAGCACTTATGCTTTTTCTTCCTCTTCTCTTTTTTATTAATAAAAAATGGCTAAGCAATTCCTAAACATTTTGGGATAATCATGCTCTTAGAACCTTCCTTACAGTCAAATCCTAACATAGAAATCAAATCACCACGTTCTCACTGACACTCCTTACCATTATTAGTTGTCTCATCTTCCCCACTCGCACTCAAACTACCAAACGCGAGTTTCCCTTTCATAATTTTTCATCAAAATATAACAAGACAATTCTCTTTCTTGAAATAACATGAATATTGATTTGGTTTTACTCTTATGAAAATTCAGAAGTTCCCCTAACATTATTTTTCATAAAAAAAATAAGGCAATTCTCTTGCTTTAAATAACGTATATATTTTTCTCCACCAGTTTTTTACATTAGTCCCTAGGGCTGGGCAAAAGATTCAAACCCGAAAAACCAAACCGAACCCGATCCAAAAAAGTAGCACCGAACCCGAACTAAAATTAATTAAATATTCGAACGGGTTCAAACTTTCGGTATTTAAAGAACCGAAACCGAACCCGATCCAAACCGAAATATTTTGGGTATCCGAAATAAATTTATATACTTAAATATATACATTATTTTATATATAATGTATATTAAAAATATTAAAAATATATAAGATACCTTTAAGTTTTCCAAAATACTCGGAAAATATATGCAAATAGTCAAAAGTAAATGTTTAAAATAACTAAAGTATATTGAAAACACCAAAATAGTTAAATATCTATTGATTCTTTATCCAAATATTCAAAGAAAACCAATGTATATGTTAAATTAAGGTATTTTGACATATATGTTATGAAAATTTATATGTAATATATTATCTTTCTTATATATTTTGAAAATTTAAAGTATATAATAAATTTTGAAAATTTAAAAATATTTTAAATGGGTTATCCGAACCCGAACCGAACCCGCAAAGATCCGAACCGAACCCGAACCGAAATTTAGAAATATCCGAACGGGGCTGAAATCTTTGACTCCGAAAACCCGAAACCCGAATGGACTGAACCGAAACCCGAATGGGTACCCGAACTAATAGTCCCAAACGGAAAGTCAATAGTCACAAAGACCAATCGTCTCCAACCCTAGAACAGTTCTCTAAGGCTAATATCACCAAAAAGCAGATCAAACACAAACCTCGCCCATCACAGCCATCAGTGAAACATGGGGCAGAATATATTATACCAGCCGTCTTCTACCAATCAATGAGACAAAATGGTCATACACAAAAGAATTATTTGAGAATTAGACCACACACTCCGTACAAACATGCGAGACACTATAATTAAAAAGAGGGTGAGCATTCCTCATCAACAAAAACGTATTTCAACCACATCGAAAAGTGTTACAAAAAAAAAAAAAAAAAAAAAAAAAANTAAGATTGAGTAATACCAAACCTTGTTATCAGGCCCGCCTCAAAGGATGTTAGGACCTAGTGCTAGTCCAAATATTTTTTAAAATGTTCTTTAGTAAGTATAACCATTAAAATAAATTGGAAAATTTGTTTTTTTAGCCCAAAGAAACAATAACAATTGGTTTAGAGTTTTGTTTTACAACGCTTCTACTGTTTCTCTTTGCGTTTGTTTTTATCTGTTCCTAGTGAATCATATTCGTGGTATTGATTTTTGTTTGTTTGTTTATGTTTGGTGCTTCGATCTTGCTGTAGGCTGGAATTCCTCAAGTGGTCGATGTCGATAAGAAGAACAAAGGGATGTCTATACTAAACTCTCATGATGATGTAGAGGTGGGGATGTCTACTACTCATCAGCCTTGGTGGTTCCCGAGTTTAGTCAGCAAGAGAACCTCAAAACCAAGTAGAAACACTTGTTCTAGTCCTGGAGCAGCTCAAGCTAATTTTCTGCGGGACTTTAAGAGATTTGATACTGTTGCTTATTTCTCAGATCATCACTATGGTTCTGTGGGGAAATCTTCGAAGCAGGTTAGAATTACATTCTATCATCTCAGGGGCTTGATTCTTTGCTTTTCAACATACTGTAACGTTTAGCTGCCTCTTTNGATTCTTGAGAATGATTTGCCAGGTTTGGTGTTATATTCTAATGCACTTCAATGCTTGCAACGTTTCTCTTCCCCTATTTGTTATTAACTTCACACCTTATTTGCAAACAGAGATGATATATGCTAGAGCTTGTGAATCAAGAATGGATCTTATGAGAGCTGTAATTATTGGAGCTGAGGGGACTCCTTACCGTGACGGTCTTTTCTTTTTCGATATTCACTTCCCTGATACGTATCCTTCAGTACCACCAGTAATGTCCTCAAACAACTACTTTCTCAACACGTCTTCTGTTTTTTTTTTCTTCTTCTGATGACTTTTGATTTGTTGGTAGCAGATGGTTCATTACCATTCCGGTGGGCTTAGAATAAACCCTAATCTATACAACTGTGGTAAAGTATGCTTGAGTCTTCTCGGTACCTGGTATGGTTACGCTAGGGAGAACTGGCTTCCACAGGAGTCCACAATGTTGCAGCTTCTCGTCTCGATCCAAGCACTCGTCTTGAATCAGAAACCATACTTCAACGAACCTGCCTACGGGACGACCAAGGGGACTCCATCAGGCGAGGCTCATTCCAAAGTTTACAGTGAGAACGTGTTCATACTGTCGTTGTCTCGTTGAAGACGATGCTTTACAGCATGAAGAAACCACCAACGGTAAAAGTTTCATTAGTCAAAAACTTATTTCGCCACTGGATAGTTATGAAAAGTGTGTGGATATAATGAAAATGTGCAGCACTTTGAAGAGTTTGTTCGTAGCCATTTCTTTGAGCGGGCTCACGATATAGTGAAAGGGAGCAACGCTTTTATAGAAGGAGCCCCTGTTGGTTCTATAGTTAAAGGTGGTGTCCAAGACATTGAAGAAAGTAGTGAGAGTGGGTCCATGAAGTTTAGGACCGAAGTGGCTAGCTTTATGAAGACAGTTGTGGATGAATTCGTTAAACTAGGAGTCAAGGAGCTTGAAGACAAACTGAAACCACCACCTGTGAATCTAATTAACTCATCGAGGTAAGCCAAGTCAACTATTTTGTTTCATATTATTTAATCATCCTTCAAGTATTAGGAAGTAAAAGTTTTGTTTTTTGCCATAATTTTATGATAATTAATCTTTTTATTATTTAGAAATTGAGACGCAATTATCAATGTACATTTTAATTAGCATTTGCATTTGATTATTTACTTTTCGATTTTAATATTTTTTTTCTTTGTTCTGTCAACAGGTTCTGTTTTATTTTGAGTATGCTATGTTTATTGGGTTATTTTGTTGTTGGTGGTAGCATCAAAGACAAGTGATGAAGACTCGCTTAACACAGTCGGAGCAGAGCGGTGCTGAGCCTTTTTTTATCTTTACTATTTTTCGACAAGTAGTTTATAATTATTATTTTTTCGTTTTTAGTTTTACATTTACGATATTTGATTTATTAAGTTGAGGGATCTCAAATCTAACAAGATAATCGATTACATGCACTAGTTTGGTTAAGATTTATACTTCACCAAGTATTGAATCTAGAGGTACAATCTGAATTGGTACAGTGTCAAAGTGGGTCATAACCCTTTGTCACATTTATCTTGAACCAAATAAACAAACCGAAAAATAAGGTTCAACTTATCCAGTTTGATCATATATTTTTAGAACCGAAAAATCGAATCGGATCCAAAGCGAGAACATAATGAATATCTGAATTTTATAATATAATTTATATATTTATAAATATTAATTATATTTAATTTTAAAATAATCAAATATTTTTAAAATACTATTTATAAATTAAATTATTCAAAAATGAATTGTCTGACTACTTTCTATCTGGAATATTTAAAATTATTCCAATTTTTGAATTTTATCTGAAAAATTATATTTAGTTCAGAAACCCATTTAAAAAAACATGAATTGAATAAAAAACTGAAACCAAAAAGTAACCGTATTAGATTCAAATTATTTCAGATGTTTTTTCAACTTTGTTATCTAAACCAAATCAAAAACCAAAATGTCCAATCTGTATCAAGCCGAATTTTCTAACTACAGTAACAGATCATATATCTATATAGAAAAGAAAAATCAAAATAAATAAAACAAACTGATATCCGAAATTTCCAGACCTAGCATGTAGGTCATGTCCAAGTATATGATGACTTACATTAATTTATCATTCGAATTTCTAATCATTCTTCTCAAATAGCCAAATTTGACCCCAACTTTCTGCATCACAGATACAAAAGAGCTGAACATGAATCAAAAGACATAAGCTAAAATCATGCAAATCCATGTATGAAGTTTATACATATAAGATACCTTAAAATCATGCAAATCCATGTAGAACTTGATTCATGAATGCATTGAGATAATCGATCTTGAAGATCTCTCTACAAAAATTTATTCATTTATAAATACTAATAAGATTTTTTTTCAAAAAATATGCTCCATTAATTTGGATGCCCTAATCCACGGTTTGGGTGGCTTCCCCTCTGAGCCGGCCCTGCTTGTTACCGACCTATGAGTGGAAAGGTTTTGTTAGTGGTGGTTTGAACAATATTAGGGGTTCATATACCTACATCGGCATATATAGGGTGGGATAAGGGAAGTTGATAATGATTTGTGGAGTATATGTAGCGGCATTTTCAACTGAAAGGAGAAGCTTAAATGCGATGAAGAAGATGAAAAGCTATAAAGAAGTAGAAAATGTGAGTTGCTGAGTGCATTCCAACGTAACTTTATTTTCACTAGAGCTATTTTCCGCGCTACGCGCGGATTACATATTTTAAATTTGTTTTGTAGCATAGATTATATATTTTTAGTTTGTTTTATTAATATATAATATTTTGTATTATATATTTTGATAACTAAATTTGGAACAGTATTCCTGTTACCAATTTAAATGGAATATTTTGTAATATTTCATGTTGTTAGTATGGGTTTACTTTCAATTGTATCATAGTATTTATGTTACTCTAAAGCAGATTAATAACACAATCAACATAACAAATACAATGAAAATAAATTAAGTTCTTTTTATAATTTTTAATGTAATCATTTTTATTCTTTATTTTTCAAATTTATATTTGAAGCTTATGTTTTACGAATTTATCAGTGGTAATTATATATACAGTTTGGGTCATTGTAGTTAAAATGTTGAAATTTCATCACAAATAATACATGGAAACAAATAATATAATAATTTAGGGGAAATTCCATAAAATACCCAAACTAAATTTTGTTAAAATTTTTTAATACTCAAACTTTTTAATACAGTTTAATATTCCAACTAATTATTTTGCTCATTTTAATACACAAACTTTTAAAACTTCTTAAATTTTGTAATAAAAGTTTTAAGTTTAATATATTGAAATTAGTTTGTTTCTGAAATAAAAACAAATTTATTTTTTTCTTTCAAAATTAAAGTTTTTACATTTTTTTTTCTTCGTAATTTATTCACCTTCTTTCTTAAATCCTAAAATAATTTTATCATATTTTTCTTATATTTTGGAGATTTTCAAATTTCTTTTAAATCTTATTAGTACATTTAATTAAAAAAAAACTTTGGGTATTAAAAGGACCACATTTGAGTATTAAGAGTGATAAGTTGTTCTATTGATGACGATCAAGAGAGACTTACTATCGTAGGATAGAATGACACTGGCTTGATCATCAAAGAAGCATAACTTAGGCTGTTCTTGTAATATTGTGGGTTTACGATATGGAAAATTAGCTTCCATAACTGGGGTTTTATAAATTTAGATAAAGCTCAATAGAGTTCTTGCTCTTAATGACAAAGCAAAGCAAAATGAAAAATTCCTAAAACGTAAAAACATAGAAAAGGATTTTTAGAGGAACAGAGTTCTAAACAGTTTAATGAAACTAAGTAAATTCAAAACAAAAGGAAGAGCAGTAATGGCCATTGAGCTTGGACACCCCATGTATGCGAAGCTAACCATTGCAGGGTTTCTTGACGGTGCGTACATCCTCACGAAGGTCTGCACTGTGAGCTTGGACTTCAACACTATTAAACTCAGCAGGGACGTCCTTGGTGCCATCAATGGAGGGCACAGTTTTAACTGCTCCAACTCCAGGCATATCATTTCCATCTCCCTGCCCATGAACTGTATCAATAGCTATAGTCATAATAAAAAAGTTTAAAACATGTATATCTACTTCTTAAACTTACGTTTCCAGCAAAGCTTCTGAAATTAGCATATGCGTTGTGTGCTTAAAACTATATGAATTATATTTAAATGGCAACGGAAACCATATATTTAAATATATACCTGGGAGTAGATTTCTTTCCTTGATACACTGAAGAACACAGTGTAGTACTTATAAAACAGAGAAGAATATTCGATGAGTCTGAGCTGTAGCGTAAGGCTTAATGATAATAACACTCATTGGAAAAGTTAAGCTAGTACCTCTTTTTTGGGGTAAACCAAAGCGATTCAGTTGAAAGTTGAAACCTGCAGTGAGCGTCAATGCTTAGCCACCTGATCAAAAAGCATCAACGCTTAGCCACCTGATCATGGAAACAAAACAAACTAATGCCAGGACAGAAGCATAAAAGATAGATGGAACATGTATGGCGTATCTCCTCGATAATGGGACCGTCTATATCACAACTTTGTACTTCGTAGAACACATGACTAAACAAAAGAAGGGGTTGGACAGTAGTTATTTTCACATACATAGGCACAAAGGTTCTTATTGTTAAGCAAAAAAATAGGTTTTTCAGCTCTAAGATAAAAAATGGTTTAGTAGTATTGTAAGAACCTATCTGAGAAGTATGGTCCTCATCCTCCGAATCCTCCACAGTCCACACCTGTAACCGATAATAGCAGTTAACATAAAGCCCCAAACTAAGTCTGGAACACTAATCAAAGGGAACTTGAGTGGAAGCGATAAGTGTACTCACGGATAAGGCAGATAATATATATGCTATTTCCATTTCTCTCAGCTTCCTGAAGAGCTAGCTAGAATAAGCAACTTCTTTGGTGTCAGCGTTTCTACCATCATCTTTTCGTTCGTGAAATTTTTCATTGTGTTTCTTGCAATACGAACACATCAACCTAACCTGGAAATTTTCAGTAAAAGTGTTAAAACCTCTTGAAAATTGATCCAAAGTCGAAGAAACAATGGAAGATTTCTCAGAGAGGAGGTGATGCTTAATTGTTTCCATGAGAAGAAGTAACTTTGCTTATCCCTTGCAAATTCTTCAGTAAGTTTAATTGCCAAATAGACAGAACATGAATGAGATTTGAGGAGAGAAAAAAAAAACTAACTGTTCTATAATATGTGTCGTGGAAGTACCGAAGCGAAAAGAAAGATGAAGAAATATGTTGGCGGTATCTGTTGAACCAAATCTTTCTTTTCCCTTGAACAGAGATAAAAAAAATAGTGAGAATTATTTTTTATTAATCTAAACCTATGAAATTGATGTAATACCTACAATGCGAAGATTAAATTCATCTATCATCCTCTTAAACTTGGTGTCATTTGGTGTTGTTTTAGCAGTAGTATATTCTTCCTAGTTTCAGTACTGCAAATACATAATAGCGTGAGAAGATATATCATGATTCTAATCATCTTTAGGTCTATCATCATTAAATTAAATTCAGAGAGACGATTGACATACCCCTTTTGGAAGAAAACTCTTGCCAATGTAGGATCTAATTCGATGACTTTGTTATCTGCAAAAGCTCTGCTCATGGAGAGTCACAGTAAATCTTATGGTAAGCTTCGTAAACAGCCAGACAAACCTGGAGAATCAGAAGGCAAATATTATTCAAACCTGATTCAAGAGTCAAACTTTTCCGTTGTTATTCCTCTGTTTTTGAATGAAAAATTTACTCACCAGAAGCAGAGTCCACCAAGTTCTCATCATGAGGAGCTGTGTAAGCAAAATTGAACTGACAGGCTTATGATTTCTTCAGCTGCAGAGGAGGTTCCAAATATCCGTACGATTTTACTTCCATTGTAACAGTTTCTCCCTGTTTAATAGCCACAGATTCATACATCAAAGAATATAACATCAAAGAATTTCTAGTGAGAATGAGAGTTTATATAAGTTCAAAAATGAGGGAGTTGGAAGAGTGCCATTAATTCGGATTAAAGGTGTAAAGAGGGATTTAGTGAAAGTTTAGTGGATGGATCTGACAATATTAAAGAGAACGGAGAGGCTGAAATCGCAACCGTCTTTCAGATAACAACAAAGAAGAAGAACTCCATGAGCCGCCGAATTGTTTTAAGATTCAATGTGACGTGGCAGTAAAATGAATTGTGATAGGCTGATTTTCCAATCCTACGTGGATAGGCTGAGAGCTCTAGCTCATTCCCTTTTAGTATAGTACTGATTATCATACAATAGAATTTGAAGTAGTAATATGCTCCAAACCTATTCTACTGTAGAAAATGAGTTTATTTCATAAATAAAATAATTTATTTATTTTTTATTTATGGCTATAATTTTTATTCTAAAATAGAATAGTATTGGAGTATAAGTCAACTTCACTATATGCTTATTCTAGTTTTTTGAATAAAAAATAGTGATTCATTAAAGATTGTCTTGAGTCAGATTGGTAGTGACAACAATTTTTTTTTGTTTTTTTGTTAAACTCGGAAAACCAACGATTTTTATTGGTTTAAGCTAGTTTTATTATTGTAGATATTTATCAATCAATTAAGCAACAAGTTTTCAATTGCAACAAAAGAAAATCCCTTCAATACCATATTCTTAAATGGATAATGTTTTTGGGAGAATTCTGCTTTTATCTCATTTTTGTACCACTTTCATATATATTTTTAGTAAATGATTTTTTTTCACACATGCCTGAAGTATAAGATTTCATTAAAGAGACGAAAACCCTTTATACCATTACTTTATAAATATATAAATATAAATAATTATTTAATAATAAAAAGTAAATATAAATATAAATAATTATTTAATAATCCCTCTATTCCAAAATATTTGATGTTTTAGATGTATGCACAAGAATTAAGGTACACACTCTTTCCTAAAAAGTGATATTAAAAATATAAATCAAAATTACTTCATCCAATCATTAAAAATAAGCATTAAATATCATTGGTCACACAATTTTCAATACAACAAAGATTAATATAAAAACATCAAACATCATGTATTTTGAAACATCAAAAACTCTCTAAAACATCATTTATTTTGAAACAGAGGGAGTAACAAAAAGTAAAAAATAAAAATTACTCCTTCCATTTCTTAAAGAGTGTCGTTGTGATATTTTTCACACAGATTAAGAAAGTTGTTGAAATATATGTAAGTTGTAATTAATTATGCCTCTTTGACCAATAATATTTTAGATAAATAAAATTATTTATAAAATCAATGCAGTTTGCAATTAATTTTCAGCTGAAAGTTAGTATAATTTACATTGGAATTGTAAAGTGATAATCTTTGTGTAACAAGAAAATGAGCTCAGAGTAACACTTATTATGAAACAGAGGGAGTAGTTTTTATATAATTGAAGTTATAAAAAAGTAGTTTTTATATTTTTTGAATTATACATTTTTAAGTTCAAACATCTATATATATATATTTTCAAAAGTTCTCTTGAAATTTGAAAATTATTTTTAAAACTTTTTAAAAAAAAAAATTATTTTAAAATTTAAATATTTCTTTATTTTTTTTAAATACTAAACTCCACCCTTCAAATCTAAACCCTAAGTTTGGATTATTTTTTTAATCGTAAATCTCACCTCCAAAAACCTCAACCTCAATTCTAAATCTTAAGTGTAGATTAATGAATTTAAAATATTGCTTATTTGCTTCTTTAATGAAAATTTTGATCACTTAATCTTGTTGGCTATATTTATAATATTTTTTTTTCTGATCATCCTGAAAAATCTTCTTTAATTAATGGGTATTTACACTCCCTATCTATACTTTTTAGTGTATTTAGCTGTACACCTAAAACTACCATGTCCCAATATTTGGTAAATGTGTTTTGACTCTTCTATCTCTAAATGCTATTTTATTCCACTATTTGGTGAATGCTATTAAACCAAACAAGAACATTTTTGACATTTTCATTCTACTTGTTCAATTATAAGATTCACATAATTTGTGTCATAGATAATTTTTTAATTTCCAATTTCTTTTAAGGTTTTCACCTAATTCACTAATTAATTAGAGACAATGATTTTTTAATTTAGAAATAAAAATAAATATGATTAACATAAATATGAAAATAGTATTAAAAATTTGATAGTTTAATTAATTTCTCATATTTTTTTATATTGAACTTGATAAATGGCTTTTTTGAACAAAATTTATTTCCTTTGGCCCAACCAAGTATATAACGACAAATTAATGACCGTAACTTTTTCCCTTGAAATAAGAAAAGTTAAAGACGGTTGTACTACCCTAACTTTTTTTACTTCTTTCGAGGAACATTCGCGAAGTCCTACTCCTTATGAGCTAAGCTAATAAACTTCTCTCACACACTTATCTTTATTCCTGTATAAAGACTTCTCGGACTCAGTTTAGATAACAAGTTATAAGCAAAATCACATAAGAATAAGAAAGTTTCCTCTATTGATCGTACCGAGTCTTTCCCGATCAGATCCAATCAGCATGGAGAGAGGTGGTTACCGAGGAGGTCGTGGTGGTGATGGCCGTGGCAGAGGCGGCGGAGGCCGTGGTGACAGCAGTGGTGGCGGCGGTCGAGGTTACGGAGCTGGCGGCGGAGGAGATCGCGGTCGTGGTTACGGACCTGGCGGCGGCGGAGATCGCGGTGGTGGTTATGGAGCTGGCGGCGGCGGAGATCGCGGTCGTGGTTATGGAGCTGGCGGCGGAGGAGATCGCGGTCGTGCCTCCCATCGAGGTGGACAGAGTTCCGGTGGAAGTGGCGGCGGATACGATCGGAATCAACAGGAAGTCCGAAGCCAGAGTCAGTGGGGACCACCGCCGGGTCAAGGTGGTGGCCGTGGGGCGCCGTTGCAGCAACAAACTCGACAACAGGCGGTCCAACAACCGCCACAGGCTCAAGTGAGTCAATCCGTTGCGGCAGGAGGCGTCGTAGGCAGAGGCGCGTGGGGTCGTAAGCCGCAGGTTTCTTCTGATGCCGCGGCGGTTCCACTTTCTTCTCCTTCAACCGTTACAGTTTCTGAAACGGCTCGTGGTATGCCCAATAAAACCTAATTTATAGCAATGTTCTAATTATCAATTACTGGAACGTTATTTATTTACTTTGGATTAGTCAATAGCGTGTTGATGAATGTTTCTTTGATTAACAACAATCAATTTCATTTGACAGGTCCTGTAATGACGAGACCATCTGTACAACAAGTTCAAGCTTCTTCTTCTTCTACTACTGAGAAGAAGGTTCAAGTTGCTTCTTCCGAGAGGAAAGTACCAATCAGACGTCCTGATAAAGGCGGTGTTGTAGCTGTGCGTCGTGTTAACCTCTTTGTCAACCACTTCCGAGTCCACATTGATCCCGACAGTGTCATTAGGCATTATGATGTCGACATCAAAGGAGAAAATCCCACTAAGAAGATTTCGAGGTTCGAGCTCTCAATGGTCAGGGACAAGGTGTTCTCCGACAATCCCGGCGAGTTTCCACTCGCCATGACTGCCTACGATGGTCAGAAGAATATCTTCAGCGCAGCTCAACTGCCTACTGGTTCGTACAAGGTGGATTTCCCCAAGACGGAAGAAGAGAGGAGAGCTCGAAGCTATACGTTCACTATCAAGGAGGTGAACGTGCTCAAGCTCCGTGACTTGAAAGAGTACATGACAGGGGGTTCGACTCTCAACCCTCGTGATGTATTGCAAGGAATGGATGTCGTGATGAAGGAGCATCCTTCCAAGTGTATGATCACAGTTGGTAAAAGCTTTTTCACTCGTGGGACCGAGAGGGACGAGGACTTTGGTTTCGGTGTTGCAGCTGCCAAAGGCTACAAACACGCTCTTAAGCCGACGGCACAAGGTTTGTCCTTGTGCTTGGACTACTCGGTGTTGGCGTTCCGGAAGTCCATGTCTGTCATCGAGTATCTGAAGCTGTACTTTGGCTGGTCTGATTTGCAGCGCCAGTTCAACAGACGCGATGTGGAAAATGAGTTGACTGGGTTGAAAGTCACTGTCACTCACCGGAAGAACAAACAGAAACTCACCATTGTTGGACTGAGTAGCGGAGCCACGAAAGACGAGAGTTTCGATCTTATCGATCCAGAGGGGAATGAGCCTCCGAGGAAGACGCCTATTGTCGATTATTTCAGGATCAAGTATGGGAAAGACATTGCTCACAAGAATATTCCGTGCTTGGATTTGGGTAAAAACGGACGGCAAAACTTGGTGCCCATGGAGCTGTGCGTTTTGGTTGAAGGACAGATTTACCCAAAGGAAGGCTTGGATAAAGATTCAGCCTTGTGGTTGAAAAAGTTGTCACTAGTGAATCCACAACAAAGGCAGAAGAACATACTGAAGATGATAGAGTCAAGTGATGGTCCTAGCGGTGGGGAAATTATTGGCAACTTTGGAATGAAAGTTGATACAAAGATGACACCTGTGGAAGGTCGTGTTCTCAAGGCTCCGGCGTTGAAGTTGGCAGAGAGAGGCAAACCTGTCCGTGAGGAACCTAATCCAAGACAGAACAATCAATGGAACCTTATGAGGAAGGGAGTCACGAGGGGTTCAGTAGTCAAGCATTGGGCTGTTCTTGACTTCACTGCCTATGAGAGGTACAACAACTTGAGGATGGCTGACGACTTTGTGGAACTACTTATTAATCGTTGTCGGACACTTGGGATGCAGCTGGAGGCTCCCATCATTTTCAAATCAGCAAGAATGGATTTGCTTTCTAATGCTAATGCTCTTGAGGAATTGCTTCGACAAGTGATTGACGAGGCTAATCATAAGCATGGCGGGGCTCGCCCAACTCTTGTCCTGTGTGCTATGTCTGGGAAGGTTGATGGCTACAAGACTCTCAAATGGATAGCCGAGACCAAACTTGGTCTCGTGACTCAGTGTTTCTTGACCAATTCCGCCAACAGAGGAGGTGACCAGTATCGGGCAAATCTCGCCCTCAAGATCAATGCTAAAGTTGGTGGAAGTAACGTTGAGCTGGTGGATACTGCTTTCTCTTTCTTCAAAGGAGACGATGAGGTCATGTTCATCGGTGCGGATGTTAACCATCCAGCTTCTCGAGACAAGATGAGCCCCTCCATTGTTGCTGTTGTGGGCACTCTAAACTGGCCTGAAGCTAACCGTTACGCAGCTAGAGTCATCGCACAGCCTCACCGGAAAGAGGAGATTGAAGGATTTGGTGATACGTGCCTTGAGCTGGTTAAAGCTCATGTTCAGGCCACCAGGAAACGCCCCAACAAGATTGTCATCTTCCGTGATGGTGTCAGCGATGGTCAGTTTGACATGGTTCTTAATGTTGAGTTGCTTGATGTGAAGCTTACTTTTGAGAAGAATAACTACTTCCCCAAGATAACTGTGATCGTGGCACAGAAACGTCATCAAACCCGTTTCTTCCCTGCCTCGCCCAATGACGGAAGTGACAAGGGAAATGTTCCTTCAGGTACGGTGGTCGATACCAAAGTCATCCACCCGTTTGAGTACGATTTCTACCTCTGCAGTCACCATGGAGGCATCGGGACAAGCAAGCCCACTCATTATTATGCTCTTTGGGACGAGCTCGGATTCACTTCAGATCAGATGCAGAAGCTTATCTTCGACATGTGCTTCACTTTCACTCGTTGCACCAAACCTGTCTCTCTCGTTCCTCCAGTCTATTATGCGGACTTGGTCGCCTTTAGAGGACGGATGTACCACGAGGCAAGTTCACGGGAGAAGAACATTAGGCAGCCACGAGGAGCGCCTCCCCCACTGGCCACTTTACTCTCTTCTCTGAGTTTGGAGGAAAAAGCAGTATTCAAGCTGCACAAGGAGCTTGAGGACGTTATGTTCTTTGTGTGAGAAAGAAAAGGTTTGGGGGTTATATTATATATGTGTTTTGGGTCCCTAAGCTTAAGTTAAAAATGATATATTGAATGTCGGAACAGCCCCAATAACGCAGTTTTACTCCTTTTTCTGGTAGAAAGGAGTTTGTGCGTGAATCTAATTGGGTTTATTGTAGTGTGTTTCTCTTTGTTTTAAAGTCTCTGTGTTTGTGTTTGGTATTGTGTTGCTCTTTGGAGCAGAGACTGCGTTATGTAATGGTATTTTATTATATAATTAAGAATCTGTGTTTTATAAGTAGTTCATATCCTGTTATCGTCTTCCCAAGTTTTGTTTCTGGGTTTTGTTTTAAGCTTTAGATGTCAAAGATGACGATGCTCTTTCTTGTTTTGTTTGTGTTCTGCGTTTTCTACAGTTCCTTTGGAGAAACAATATCTATCTGGTTAATTGTGGGAATGATTAAGCATTAGACCATGCAATGTGGCAAAAAGTTCCAGGATAAGTCTATGAGAGACATAAGCATACGAAATAACAGTGAAGCTTTTTGTTGCCTTTGATTTGATTTAGTTATCGGCTCTCTGTTTTTCTTCTGAGTGGTGCTCACTCATTTTTTCCTAGTACTATGGAACGATTGGATGTTAATTTAATATGTTCACAAGTGAAGCTTTTGATTGAGCATGGTTTTTTTGATACTGAAATTACAATCCTATGTACTCTTCAAAGTTTTGGTACTGAAATTATAATTGGTAAAAGAACTATGCTGCTAATACATACCAAGAACTATGATGTTAATACATTTAGGTGATGAACTGACGATTGTTTTACTAGTATTTAGTTTTAGTTTTTGGATTTTAGATTTTGGTTTTTGATTTTAAAGTTTTTATTTTCGGCTTTCCTTTTGTTTAGTTGTGATTTTTAGATTTTGATTTTCAATTTTGGTTTTGCTATTTTAGTTAGAAAATATAAATTATTGACCTTTTTCTCGTACATATACGGAGAATATGTTGACTTGTTTTTAGAAAAAAAAATAATAGTAATGAGATAAAGTGAAATTATTTTTAAACTATTATAGATAAAAATAAGTTAGTAACAGCAATAGGTTAGAGATGATTTTAATATAAACCATTAACTCAAAAAAAAAGGAAATTCACAATTAAAAATGTGAAATAAGAATAACCTTTTACAAAAGCGATTGAGAGAAATATTATTACTCTTGTAAAAAGCTCTTCTCCTTTGGGTTGGTCAATGGAGCGCGCCGTGGCCAGAAAGGTTCCATCTTTCTTTCCTTTTAGTACAGTTAAACCCTTTTTGACAGTGTTCAAATTTACTGATCTACCTGGAAAGAAGTGATCGTATGTTCTCTTAGGGCGTGGTTAATGCGCGATGATCATCCATGTCTGTTTAGGGTTTTTGTTTTGATATAGGGTTTATGTTGGTTTTAGGTTCTTCTTGAGTTTTGTTTTACAACGCTTCTACTGTTTCTCTTTGCTTTTGGCTTGATGAGTTTTGTTTTTATCTGTTCCTAGTGAATCATATTCGTGGTATTGATTTTTGCTTGTTTGTTTATGTTTGGTGCTTCGATCTTGCTGTAGGCTGGAACTCCTGAAGTGGTCGATGTCGATAAGAAGAACAAAGGGATGTTTAGTACTCATCAGCCTTGGTGGTTCCCGAGTTTAGCCAGCAAGAGAACTTCAAAACCAAGTAGAAACACTTGTTCTAGTCCTGGAGAAGCTCAAGCTAATTTTCTGCGGGACTTTAAGAGATTTGATACTGTTGCTTATTTCTCAGATCATCACTATTTTTCTGTGGGGTATGGGAATTCTTTAAAGCAGGTTAGAATTACATTCTATCATCTCAGGAGCTTGTTTCTTTGCTTCTCAACAATACTGTAACGTTTAGCTGCCTCTTTTTTTTATTATTATATATATTATCAGCGCTCAAGGACTTGGGTGAAAAAGATTCAAGCAGATTGGAAGATTCTTGAGAATGATTTGCCAGGTTTGGTGTTATATTTTAATGCACTTTATCAATGCTTGTAACGTTTCTCTTCCCCTATTTGTTATTAACTTCACACCTTCTTTGCAAACAGAGATGATATTTGCTAGAGCTTGTGAATCAAGAATGGATCTTATGAGAGCTGTGATTATTGGAGCTGAGGGGACTCCTTACCATGACGGTCTTTTCTTTTTCGATATTTACTTCCCTGATACCTATCCTTCAGTGCCTCCAGTAATGTCCTCAACCAACTACTTTCTCAATGTGTTCTGTTTTTTTTTTCTGATGATGATGACCTTTGATTTGTTGGTGGCAGATGGTTCATTACCATTCCGGTGGGCTTAGTATCAACCCTAATCTATACAGCTGTGGTAAAGTATGCTTGAGTCTTCTCGGTACCTGGTACGGAAATACGAGGGAGAACTGGCTCCCACAAGAGTCCACAATGTTACAGCTCCTCGTCTCAATCCAAGCACTTATCTTGAATCAAAAACCTTATTTCAACGAACCGCTCATGGTGTGGACCAAGTGGACACCATTAGGCCAGCCTTTTTCTAAAGGTTACAGTGAGAACGTATTTATATTGTCGCTAAGGACGATGGTTAACAGCATGAGGAGACCACCAAAGGTAATAATATATCTAGTCAAACTTTTGAGCTTTCTTGGTTTGTGTTGACACTGTTCTTTGCGATGAATGTGCAGCACTTTGAAGAGTTTGTTCGTAGCCATTACTTTGAGCGGGCTCACGATATAGTGAAAGCAGCCAATGCTTATATAGACGGAGCTCCTGTTGGTTCCATAGTTAAAGGAACTAGCGAGAGCGGGTCCATGAAGTTTAGGACCGATGTGGCTGTCTTTATGAAGACAGTTGTGGATGAATTCGTTAAACTAGGAGTCAAGGAGCTTCAAGACAAACTGAAACCACCACCTGTGAATCAAACTAACTCATCGAGGTAAAGCCAAGTCAACCATTTTGTTTCATGTTATTCAATCATCCTTCAAGTATTAGGAAGTAAAATTAAAGTCTTTCTTTTTGCCATAATTTTATGATAATTAATATTTTTATTATTAGAAATTGAGATGCAATTATCAAATGTACATTTTAATTAGCATTTGATTATTTAATTTTAGATTTTAATGTTTATTTTTTATTTGTTCTGTCAACAGGTTGTGTTTTATATTGAGTATGCTATGTTTATTGGGATATTTTGTTGTTGGTCGTTAGTGGTAGCATCAAAGACAAGTTATGAAGACTCGCTTAACACGGCCGAGCAGAGGAGTGCTGACCCCTTTTTTTATCTTTACTATGTCGACAAGTAGTTTAAAACTATTATTTTTTCGTTTTTAGTTTTACATTTAATATTTGATTTATTAAGTTGAGAGATCTCAAATTTCTAACAAATAATCGATTACATGCACTAGTTTGGTTACGATTTCTACTTCACCAAGTATTCGAATCTAGAGGTACAATCTGAATTGGTACAGTGTCAAAGTGGGCCATAACCCTTTAAATCCTAAATCCTACATTCCAAAACTCCATCCTTCAAATCTAAACCTTAAGTATAAATTAATTAATCCAAGAATTATAAATGCATATTTATATTTTTTTTAAATGAAAGTAAATGTGTTTAAGATAAACATGAAAAATAGTTTTAGGAATGTGATAATTTTGGTTAATTCTCTTAAAAATAAAATACATAACAATATTTATAATTATTATCTTTTTATAAAAACTTATATTACTATAAAATATTTATAAATTACAAAAAATTAAAAATACTTAATACTTGAATTATTTAGAATAATTTCTTTTAGAAATTATTTTTAGTTTTTAAAACTATTTTTGGTAGGTATTATATTCATATTCTTTTAGTATTCAAAACTTTTTGATCAAATTAGATTTGATTTTGTATTGAATTTTGCAAAATATAAAATATATAAAATCATCCATTTTTTAAAAAACTACACAAGTGAGAAATGTATCTGAATATATTAAAAATTCATGAACTATTTTAAAATACAGTAAAATTACCTATAGTTCTGAATACTAGCTTAGATTTCGTTTCAGATATTACCCTTTTTGGAACACTGTTTCAGATACTTAGAAATAGCAACAAAAACCAATACCTACGGCTACATCGGTTCTTGTGTTTTGATTTGAAATATCCCAACTTTGTAAAAATCAGAAATGATAAACGTAAAACTAAAACCTAAACAAGAACCATGTAACAATACACTCAAAAAACAACGATTACAAAAAGTGCGAGAGAGAGAGAAAGTAGATCTAATCGGTTCCGGCGGTCGGCCGGCGCGTGAGCGTGCGTGCCGCAGCCGGAGCTTTTCGTTTTCTTCCTTCTAAGCTGTCCTTCCTTCACCTCTTCCCAAACTCATCCTTCGTCGCTTTGTTCGAGCTCTGGTTTCTTTGTCGTCCTCAGGGACGCGGTTGTTTTGGAGGGAGAACGCGGCCGTATGGATACTGGTGTGGTGAAGAGGGTAGTAGTGCTCAATTTTTCCGGGAGGTGGGGGCTAAGTTAGCTCCACCATCGCCGGCCCCAGTTAATTTCTTTGCGGTTCTGATTTACTTTTGGTTCCGTCGGTGCACCGCCCTTTCGGTGGCCGGTCGGTTTAGCTCCCGTCGTCGCTCCTGTTTCGTCAAAGGGGGACGGTCGGCTCAGGTTCCCGCGCCGTGGCTCCTGTTTCGTCAAAGGGGGATGGTCGGTTTCTAGTTTCATGTTTTTAGTTTCGGGTCGGGTTTTCTTGGACGTGTGGAGGAGTTCCCGTCGTGGACGGTGGAGGCTCTCCGGTGAAAGGATAGTCGTGAGGTGGGAAGCTTCATCTTGGGGTTGGAACTGATGGATTGAGGGCGAAATCTCGCAAGGGCGATTGATTCTCGCCGACATTTGAGCCTCTATTTCATAATGATGATTGCGGTGGTGATAGACGGAATATGGGATCTCCGGTGTGTTCCGGCGGTCAGTAGGTCTGGTCATCGGAGAAGACAAGAAGTGGTGGTGATGTAGCGGCCAGACGACACGTGTACCCTCAACGGTGAGGATGTCAACACGTGTCCGTGCAGCCCTAGGGTCGATCTTTGAGGCGGCTGCATCTTCCTTCCGCTTAGAGTTTAGGGTTTTTCAAAGTGGGCCGTTTGTTTAAATGCCCATTTGAGTTTCGAGTAAGCCTGGTTGTTTTGGGCTTGTAAATTT
Organism: Brassica rapa x Raphanus sativus; assembly: GCA_019776045.1. NCBI lineage: Eukaryota > Viridiplantae > Streptophyta > Magnoliopsida > Brassicales > Brassicaceae > Brassica x Raphanus > Brassica rapa x Raphanus sativus. The sequence continues at coordinate 8,187,182 of WHPY01000004.1, forward strand.
GTTGTAATGGGCTTGGCCCTTCTTTAAATATTAAAAACTTTGACGGAAAAAAAAAAAANAAACTAAAACCTAAACAAAATAATAATAAACTACTTGTCCACATTGTAAAGATTAAAAATGAAAAGAAAATCAGGACTTCTCTACTCCGTCCGTGTTAGATAAGGCAGCATCAAATATTCGAGATTCCTTTGATGTTATCACCATATACCCAACAAACACAAAACAATAAAGATAAAAACTCAACCTGTTGACAGAAATTTAAAAATAAATAAAATTAAAATCTAAAAGTAATTAATCAAATACAAAATGCTAACATCACATATGACACTGATAAAAAAAAAGTCAACAAACTTCATCAACTTAAAATGTACATAAGAAGATGAGTTCCTTCTACTTGGAGATGATTAAATAACATGAAAGAAAATAAATGGTGGACTTGGCTCACCTCGATGTTTTGCTTCTCTTACAGTTACTCTCTGCTTTAGGTGGTGGTTTCAGTTTATCTTCAAGCTCCTTCACTCCTAACTTAACCAACTCTTCCACAACTGTCTTCATAAAGCTAGCCACTTCGGACCTAAACTTCATGGACCCACTCTCACTACTTTCTTCAATGTCTTGGACACCTCCTTTAACTATAGAACCAACAGGAGCTCCTTCTATATAAGCGTTGCTCCCTTTCACTATATCGTGAGCTCGCTCAAAGTAATGGCTACGAACAAACTCTTCAAAGTGCTGCACATTTTCATTACATCCACACAGTTTTCATAACAATCCAGTGGCGAAATAAGTTTTTGACTAATGAAACTTTTACCTTTGGTGGTTTCCTCATGCTGTAAACCATAGTCTTCAACGACAATATGTAGACGTTCTCGCTGTAAACTTTGGAATGAGCCTCGCCTGATCGAGTCCCCTTGGTCCTCCCGTAGGCAGGTTCGTTGAAGTATGGTTTCTGATTCAGGATGAGTGCTTGGATCGAGACTAGAAGCTGTAACACTGTGGACTCCTGTGGAAGCCATCTCTCCCTAGCGTTACCATTCCAGGTACCGAGAAGACTCAAGCATACTTTACCACAGTTGTACAGATTAGGGTTTATTCTAAGCCCACCGGAATGGTAATGAACAATCTGCCACAAACAAATCAAAAGTCATCATCAGAAGAAGAAAAAAAAAACAGAAGACATGTTGAGAAAGTAGTTGTTTGAGGACATTACTGGTGGCACTGAAGGATAAGTATTAGGGAAGTGAATATCGAAAAAGAAAAGACCGTCATGGTAAGGAGTTCCCTCAGCTCCAACAATTACAGCTCTCATAAGATCCATTCTTGATTCACAAGCTCTCACAGATATTGTCTCTGTTTGCAACAAGAAAAAAGAGTGAAGTTTTTTAATAACAAGAAATGTTGAAAGCATTGATGATGTGCATTAGTATATATACACCAAACCTGGCAAATCATTCTCAAGAATCTTCCAGTCTGCTTGAATCTTTTTCACCCAAGTCCTTGAGTGCTAATAAGATAGCAAA
>WHPY01000004.1:8189154-8201664 GCA_019776045.1 Brassica rapa x Raphanus sativus
AAAAAAAAAAAAAAAAAAGGCAGCTAAATATCAAATTAACAATTTAATGAAACATTAATCTATAAAATTTAACAAACCATCACCTGCTTTGAAGCATTCCCCTGAGAAGCATAGTGATGATCTGAGAAATCGTCAACAGTGTCAAATCTTTTAAAGTCCCTCAGAAAATTAGCCTGAGCTGAAGGAACAACCTCCACAGCTGCTCTAGGGCGAGAAGAGCTAGCAGAAGCACCACGATTAAAATGTCTTCTTCTTGATCTCGAGCTGCTAGAACTCGGGAACCCCAAAGGTTGTGTAGTAGACATCACCACTTCTTCTACATCAGCAAAATGACTAAACGGGTTTTGACCATAAAAGGAGCCGTCTTGTACAGCCTTCCCTTTGTTCTTCTTATCGACGAGGTTAGCATTGTTATTACTAACAATGCCCCCATTGCGGAATTCGTATTGTTCGACATCGATCACTTCAGGAATTCCAGCCTACAACAAGATCAAAGCACCAAAATTTTACACTCAAAAAGCAAATCAAGACAGAGAAACAAGTATAACACATGTTTCAACTCAGAAAACTGTAAGAGCACAATCAAAAACGACAAGTATGATTCATCAGGACCGGATAAAGCAAATACCCATCAGTCCAAAGGCAAAGAGAATCAGTACAAGTACAGTAAACGTGAGCAGACCAAACAAAACTTAAGAGTTACTAAACCCACATAAACCCTAAAGCATAGAGAGATAACCAAAATCTACCTTACACGAATCTGTTACTCAGTAGAAATGATTTATCAGGAACGGATAAAACAAAAACCCACATTAAAATTAAAAAAACAACCCCACATAAACCTTAAACGTCAGCAAACAAAACATGAGTAACCAAAACCCACATAAACCCTAAAACAAAAAACGAAACCCTAAACACTCGTAGATAACACAGATGATCATCACGCATCAACGAAGCCGTATCAGTAAAATTGAGCACATTTAAACCAATTTAACTTCCGGGAAACTTAAAAAAAAAAGGAGAGAAAGATGGAACCTTTCTAGGTTTTCGAGTTCTCGAACCAGAAGGGAACAGAGGAGGAGCGATCTCCACCACATCAGGCTCCATTGACGAAAGATTTGATTATTTCTGTTTCACATTCATTCCTGCCGTAGTATATATACACACCACCTAACTTTTTTTTTTGGTCACCCTAACAGAATCAAGATTTCTCTCAATCTTTTTAAATTAACCTTTTTAATTATTAGTTTCCATTTTTGAGTTTATAGTTTAAAGTCAAATAAAGACTTCAACTATGGTCTCTAGTCTCTACTCATTGGACTCCGTCCAGAGACCAGAACCGTGCCTAGAGATTTTTATGCCATAAACCAAATATTTTTAACTTTTTACTTAATTTGTTTTCTTTATAAACCAATTTTTTACTTAATTGTTTTGCAGTAAACTAATACAACAATTTTTTTTTAATTAAATTTTGATAGAAAATTTTAACCAAATAATATTGCTATCTATAATTTATCTACTCTAATAAAATAGAGTCCTAAATTTATCTATTACAAATAAGCCATACTAAACCATTCTAATAACAAACATAATCTCTATTAAATGGTATTTACATATAAAAAGTATATATCTCTATTAAAAATGTTACTACATGATAATAAAAAATTCCAACCAATTATTCTACCATACCAAATTTCAACTATCGAATTTTCTATTATACCAGTTACAAACCTTATACCAGTTACAAAACAGAACATGGCCATTGATTTAACATACAATGATGATTTCATCATAACTAAACTACAAACAGTAAACATCTCTATATTGAATTTATCAAGCAATCCTAAAAATTATATGGTTCGTAGAACACAACAATATATCCTTTTGGTTTGTTCACAATATAAATTTCTTATGTAACCGAATCATCTAAATCGTGATACATTCATGTATTGTTGTTTTTTGTGTTTATCATCTATAGTTTCTATCATTTGAAGTGTCTTCAGGTGTTCCACTGTGTGAAGTTTCTCAAGTTTTTGTTTGTCTGTAACAGGCTATGAAGAAGACAGATCTCTGCGATTCTTTATCATTGGTTTAGGTGATTGTTCTTTTTTAAATACAACCGGTACTGATCCAAATTAGAAAAATAGAAACCGGTACTGATCGACATTCAATAATAATTCTATTGTATTCTTTTTTTTTTTGAGAAAATTCTATTTTATTTTACATATTCTTTTTAATTTTAATTTTTTTTTAGAATTAAATATTATTGAATTTTTATCTACCTTTGTTTTCCGAATTAGAATCCATTATTTAGCTTTGTCCAAAAAAAAGTTCCATTATTTTGCAAATCGAGTCTAATTAAACCAGTCCAGACCGGTTCTTTCCACGCTGGCTCGATCACCGTCATTTTTTTCTATAACAGAACAAACAAACTGTCTCTTCACTGACAACAAGTCTCAACAACGGAGCAAAGTGAAGACGCTGCTTGAACAATGGCACTGTGTTCTTCTTCTTCTTCTTCATCCTCTTCTCAGAAGACATGGATTGTTCACGGGATCTTGGCCGGAACGGCGATCGCTACTGCTGCGGCGATTGGCGCACACGCGTATCTGGGTCGTCGATCCAGGAAATTCCGGAGCCGGGTCGTCGGAATCATACCCGCCCGTTACGCATCCTCCCGGTTCGAGGGCAAGCCTCTCGTGAAAATCCTCGGCAAACCCATGATCCAGGTTCCTCCTTTTATCCACCATCTCTCTCTCTCTCTCTCTCTAAAGTAACCACCTTTCAATCTCAATCTGGATCTAAAGTGTTTCCCTTTTTTTTCCTTTCTATAAAACAGAGAACTTGGGAGAGGTCTAAGTTAGCCTCTACGCTTGATCACGTTGGTAATAATAACTTAATCTAGATTTAAAATAAATAAAGATGTGTACTTTTACTTTATGGATCTAACATCTCTTCTATTCTATGATCGTTAACAGTTGTGGCCACGGATGATGAAAGGATCGCGGATTGCTGTCGTGGATTCGGTGCTGATGTCATCATGACTTCAGAGTCTTGCAGAAATGGTCTGTAATTAAACCCTCTTTAAGTTGGTTTCTTCTCTTGGCTTAAGATCTGTATCGTTTGGATGGTTGCATTAGGCACTGAACGGTGCAACGAAGCATTGGAAAAGCTGGAGAAGGAGTATGATGTGGTTGTTAACATTCAAGGAGATGAACCACTTATTGAGCCTGAGATTATTGACGGTGTTGTCAAAGCTCTTCAGGTCTCCTTACTCCTCAATTTGTTTCTTTTTTATAAAGGTGTTGAATAGTGCTCATATGGTTTTGGTTTTTTTAGGTAGCACCTGATGCAGTGTTTAGTACAGCGGTGACGTCACTGAAACCAGAAGATGGGGTTGATCCTAACCGAGTCAAATGTGTTGTGGACAACCGTGGCTATGCTATCTATTTCTCCAGGGGCTTGATTCCTTTCAACAAGTAATTTTACTGTGTGCCTTGTGTGTGTATTGGTGAAAATGAAGTGTAAGCTCGTTTTTAATCCGGTTCACTTATGTTTTATGCGGTTTAGGAGTGGTAGAGTCAATCCGGACTTCCCCTATATGCTTCATCTTGGGATTCAGGTACTGGGAGCAGTCAGTTTCTCATATTCTCTATGTGATCAACTTTCTCTATTATGATCTGAATCTCTATGTGTTTATGTGTTTTTATTTGTCTCAGAGCTTTGATTCCAAGTTTCTGAAAGTATATTCAGAGCTTCAACCAACGCCATTGCAGCTAGAAGAGGATCTAGAGCAGCTCAAAGTCCTTGAGAATGGCTACAAAATGAAGGTAACAGAACCCTTTATAACCATTATGATTAACTCTTTCACCTAAAAGTAAACAAAGTAACATATAATGTTTGGACCCTTTGCTCAGAGATTATAAGAGAGGCTTGTAGTTCAAAGCATTGAGGTTTTTAAATGTTTGGTTGTCTCACAGGTTATAAAGGTGGACCATGAAGCGCATGGAGTTGATACACCTGAAGATGTTGAAAAAATTGAATCTTTAATGCGCGAAAGAAGCTTATCCTAGTCCACAATATGCACATCTTGCTTTCAAATTTGTATTCATGAAACCTTTTTCTTGATTTTATTTGTGTAATCGAACTAAGGTCTCGATTATTTTGTAATACTGCCTGCTAAGTGGAAAACTCATTGGTATAATCTTAGGCTCTGTATTTTGAATACAATTCTTGGCACCACCAGTTAATATATCCCATCTATCTTCTCTAATCTCAAGGTAATCAAACCCCTTAACTAAGATATTTCGACGAGCTTATAATATTGAGGGAAGATGTCAAGAAACTCGATTTTGAGTACTTATTGAGATATTACTAGGATTGGGGCATGAGGGAAGAAAATCAGACAGACAAAGGGACCAGGAATATAATGAGGCAAACTGTTGCATCTCCCTTGCCATAGATGCAATATTCTTTTTAACTATTAGTCACGTTTCTTTCTTTTTACAAACTTTGGTGTCAGTGTAAATTTGGTTTTGTATATGACAAAATGGTTTAAGAAGATTCTCACTTTGACTTAACTAAGACTCGTTTCCATTTTCATTTCTTGATCATGTTTCTTACAACATAGGAAAACATAGCTACCGAGTTTCCTCCTGTCTTTCATCGGCGGCCATGCGATGTGTATGACTCACTGAGCCCATGTTTTGTGCACATTTTTCAGTATAGCATAATGCGGTCATATGAATCTATGCCTGTTTCTCCAACCTAGAAAAGCATGAGTAAGTCTCTTCACTCTGAGAAGCATACATAATCAACTCAACTTGATAAAGTGACGTTCATAGGCTTTACTACCTTGAATTCAAATTTGGAGGTTAAGGACAGTGTTTCACTGGGTTGTGCCTTTAAAGTAGTAAAACCTATGCTGGGGAGAAAGATCATGAGCTTCCCAAGTTGGACCTCGAACATGGAGTTGTGCGTAAGATCAATCCCATAGTGATTTAACTTCAACAGCTGCGGGAAATTTGGAAAGGGCACAAACCTAGGCTATGGTTTTGGATCTGGTGGTGTCGCATGTGGTACCTGTGGTGAAAGCCCTAGTGCTGACAAAGGCATAGGTGGTGGCTTTCCACCGTCGACGTTATTGCATGAGGGCCACAAATAAGACAAAAGGACTATCTATGACTATGATGGACCAAGCTGCTGCATCTTCGTTTACATAGATGCAAGTCTTTTAACACTCGTCACGATTATCTTGGTTCTATTAATCATAAATAGTTTAACAAAAATTCTCACTTTTGAGTCAAGACAAGCTACAGGTAACAAAAACAAAATTTTGCAATATTCATTACTCAGCAAGAATCTGACTCGTTATCTTCTTCATTTTCTGACATCACATCCTCATCTGAATCATTCTCACTATCCTCTCCATCTTCCGAGACCAAGTCCTCATCTTCTGAAGCATCGGTTCTGTTTTCCTCGTCTGTTTCAGCAGACTCCTTTCCTTTATCATCACCCTCAAGGTCTTTCTCGTCGAAGAAATCCCTTTGGACAGGAACATCCTTCTGTTGTTGTGAAGACATGATGCCAGCGATGGCTTTCAATGCAGCAGTTGCTTGATTGTTATCAGCAATAGCTTCCTGGTCTATACCTGGCACTGTGACTTCTGTTTCTACTTCTGCTTCTGAAGCCTTGTCCTCTAGCTTAGGAGGTGGTACAAAGAATGGTATGCGACCTCTTTGCCAGTCATGGAGTATCATCTTTGCTCCTGTCATCAAATCAGGCTCTCCACCCTGAACAAAGTCATCGGGTTCAAGGCCATTGCCACAAAAACAGAGTAAGACAAAATCTGCAGCCTATTCCCAATTATACACACCTTTAAGAGTTTGCCAGACGCTTTGCATAGCTGAAGAAGAAAGTCATGATCATCCTCCCTATTTATAGGGAAACCGGAAATTTATATCTTTGTCTCTAAAAGAAGGCATGAAGAAGAATAAAAAGAGAAATTTCCCTTACCAGTCCTTGATTTTATAGGCTCTCTGCAAGTGCTCCTTCTTGACACGTCTCAGGACTTCTCCAATGTGCTCAGATGCATCCTCCAGGTTTGTAACTCTTACCTTTATATCGAAAAGATTACATCAGTAAGATAATGCATTCCTTGTAAAGAACCAGACAGCAAGAAGCAATCAATCATAGGTTTACATAAAGACAACTTTCATGTGATAAAAATGAACCTAGACGTTTTGACCAAAGATGAAGCAAATCTTTCAAGTATCACAAATATATGTAAATACATGAAAGAAACGAGTAAAATATACAAGAAACATACCACTCCCTTGAGGACGATATCTGTTTCAGAATCATGGCTCTGGTATACAACTCCAGGACAATCAATCAAGAAAATCCTCTTGGTGAGTGTGATGTATTGCCACACCTTGGTCTCCCCTGGAATTGGAGCAACCTTGCAAACCTGTGGGAGAGAAAAGAATGGAAATATAAGAACAAGTAAACTCGCAATCTAGAAGCCAACTATGCAGATTCTTAATACAGGAAATTAACAAAACAAAGTTATACATTTTTGGTACGCAATGTGTTGATAACTGATGACTTCCCAACATTTGGATACCCAACAAACCCCACGGATACGGCTTGCTTGTCACTTTTTAGACGAGCAAACTGCCTTAAAACCGAGAGAAGTGACCCCTGAAATAAACCATCACAAGAGCAACGATATAAACTATGTTTACAAACAGAAATCAATAGAGTACAGAGGCTTGTACAATCGATAAAATTACCTTTCCGAATGACTTGTTAACGCTTGCATGGAATGCTAGCGTTGGATATTCTTTTGATAATATTCTCAACCATCCTTTTGTAGCCCAAGCTGGAACAAGATCACACTTAAAAAGCACACACACACACGAAAGACAAACAGATACCCAGTAAGTAAACTTTCTCAACCGGACCAGTCAATTAAATTAAAACTAGCAGAGGTATTCCAAAAGAGGAACACAACTAACCTTGTTCAACAAAAGAATCATGTGTTTATGCTTGTGATGCTCTTTCAGAGTTTTCTCTAAATGATGACACCTAGTACCTTGAGGATCCCTAGCATCTAAAACCTGCCATACAAAAAAAAAATACATGTAAGGAAAACACAAAGGAGTCTCTTTCATAAGCTAGGTCGTTGAATCAAATATATACCTGGACAACTACATCAGAGGAGTCAATAACTTTGTAAAGCTCACCCCAGATACGCTTACTCTGTCCCTTCTCAAACATAGTATGCCTCACAAGGTCTCTAAACCCGTCTCCTTCTTCACCTCCTTCACCAGAAGGACCTGCCCCATTCAACTCCTCAAACGCATCTTCAAAAAACCATAAATTTTCAATGAACACATCATTTCGTCACAACAAGCTCTACAAAAAAAAAATCATTTCTTTACCCTGAGACTCTGATGCCTTCTTCAACAAGGCTTCATAATCAGAAGCTACAAGCTTGGGACGCTTCCTCGTTGTCTTCTTCCCAAAAGTGTTTTGAAACGGCTCCATATCGAGTAAGTGAACTCTCGTTTGCTTTACAAAAAGAATACAAAGAATCAATCAAAAGATGGGAACTTGATGATCAAATTGCAACGAAGTCACAAACCCTTACCTTCTTGTTATCAGTCAAGAGAGACATAGGCAACTTCCTCTCCTTCAAAATCACATTGTAGTTACTCGACATCTTAGTTTTCATCTCTTCCCTGAAGTACTCTAGCTCCTTCTGATTCACAACACGCGTGTTCCCTATACATCAAAAGAGAGAGAGAGAGAGAGAGAGATAAGCATATATATGATTCTATTTAAGTGACTACGAAAGCAATTACGAAAACGCACCAAACCATCTCCGATCGGGTTGGATTCGGGTGTTGGGCAGCTCCTTGGACTGATACTCGTTGCTGAGGATTTTACCGCCGGGAGTCCTCTTCGGCCTCGTTTTGTACATCTTAAGACGGCGGACTGTGGCGGAGGTACGCCCCTCCGTGGTTTTCTTCTTCCCATCGATACGATTCGCGTCGAGCGAGTGCTTCGGTTTGCCGGAGACATTCACTTTCTTCTCCTTCTTCACCATCTCTCCGACTCTGTCTTCTTCTTCACTTGACGGAGGAGGAGGAAGAGAGTCGCGTGAGTGTGTTGGCTAGGGTTTTAAATGTCTTCGCGGGTTACACTGACTCGCCCCATAAGCCCATTGTAACAGAAAAGCCCAACTAAATAAATCTATGGCATTGGGCCGGTTGTACCTATTTTGGCGGGGTCATGCTATCTACCACAAAATGCGTCGCTACTTTGTAGTAAATTTCTTCTTCTTCACCATCAGAAATATGAGGTGTGTTATGGTGGTTTCATCCACAACCACAAAACTAGCCACAGTTTTCTCAACTCGAATCTCTTCCCTGTTGGGTGCTCCTCTTCCTCAGGATGCTCTCTTGTATCCACTAGAAACAAATTGATAACACATGTGCATCTACCCGCTTCACACTTCTTTAAAAAACTAGCGGTCCCCATTGATCAGTATTTTTTTATCCTTATGCAGTTTGTACCACACATTTTGTCCGCAAAATCCATGTCCAAACTCAGTTGACAAAGTAGCAAACACATTCTCTGGTTTGCATTTATTTTTACAAAAATAGCATTTCAACGAGAAAAATGATCGAAATAGATTTTATTAAAAAGTAAATATGTATTTATACTTTTATAGTTAGTTAATCTAAGATTTAGGGTTTAGAGTTAAGAGGTGTGCTTAGAAAATGAATTCAAATTTTTAAAAATAAAAAAAAAATATTAAAATTTTTAAAATAAAAAAATTATTTTGGTCATTTTATTTTTTGAACGCTATTTTTGTGACAAAAACTAAAAGAGACTATTTGAAAAAATTGTCCTATAACAAATAAAAAAAATTCTTAACCACTTTACTTTTTCATGTATTTTTTATTGTCCAAAAAAATATTTTGAAAAAGATGAAATTTTTTACCTATTTTGAATAGAAAACTTAGAATATCATTGAATTGAAGTAAGTAAAAAAACATGTCTTTTTATTTATTAATTTTATCATTATTAGTATTGAAGTAGGTAAAAACATTTATTAATAAAATAGAGAAGTTTAATACAAAGGTAGAAAAAATCATAATAACATGGTCCCGGGACGGATCAGAGGAATTGGTTAACCGATAAAAATATATGTACTTGATGTCCTCCCCGCAAATGAAACCCAAGTCTTAGTAATTCTGCAGCCAAATGGTGATTCGGCATAGATTCTACATCTTGGAACCTAAGCCATTGAAGAATTGTTTTGTGATAATAGAACTAATCAGCAATTGAGATCATATCTAGCATGCACTATTTATTTGAGTTGTATTTGGCAAGACACAAGTTGTTTGAGTCTAAACAGACCCCTTTCCCTTTGTTTGCTGTCTAGTTTTTGTGTGTGTTTCTTTTTTGCTTTGACCCAATCAAGTTTTCTGTCTTTAATTCAAAGGAAAGCATCTGTTGACTCATCGTCTTGTAGAAACGAGGGTTTGTGAAAATTACGTATTCTATATTATCAAACTATTGGACTTATTCAACTGACCATGCGTGGTGATTAGAAAAAAATAGTCAAATAAAAAATTGTTTTCTCGTCTCCATCGTAACTGGATTCTCTGCGTATTTGTGGAAAGGATGTAACCTCTGTCGGCTAAATTATTATATAATAAAATAATGTAAATGGTAATAATAGTTTAACAAATATGTATGACTAAAACATATTTCTATTCTAAAAATAACGTATAAAACTTTCAAAATACAGTAACACTAACCAAAAGTTTTTTAAAGATTACTCTATATTTAAGTTTATATTTAATGATTAGGGTTTAGACTTTGGAATTTAGTAAAACATTTAAATTTTGGTAAAATCTTATTTATCCATTAATTAATTCAATATTTTGGAGATTTTTAACACAATGATCAATATTTACACTAACAATATAGATTTTTCAAGATTATACAAAATAGTCAATACAATATTATTTTATCATAATATGTGCTATTTAAGAGATTTGCCCGAAACTATATTGTAATGTACTTTTAGAAAACGTCACAAAATATATAAGCAATTGTCTTTGTAAAATATCATAGTTTGAAATGTATTTGGTGCAGAGTCTGCAAGAGTTGATATCAAGTAACTTCTGTGTGGCAGGCCATAGTAAAGTCCTGAATCCAATCTTCATTAATTGACAATGAACATTCGGTGCAAAGTGTGCAAGAGTCAGACACCACGATTACACAACTTCAGAGCAACCGAAATATTCATGTCCACTCGGCCCATTGGATCCATGAAATATATCTTCCTCCTTTGATGAGTAGACACTAGACAGTACATAGTGTATTCCTCAAAGAGTAAGGTATCTCAGAGTAATAGTTGTAATCTACTTTAGCAATGGAGGCCGCCGGTAGATTCGCAGCTGTAGGACTACTGTTCTTCATAGCCAGAGAGTTACCACAAGAGAGATGTTATACATCAGTAAAAAAAACTGTGTCACTGTATAGGAGTTAACCATACCAGGGCTTCAACATCCAGTATTGTAGTCGTTGTAGTGATTCGTCGCTTTGCTGCAATGGATGATTCGTCGCTTTGCTGCAATGGAACATGCAGAAAGCTTCTCCTGAAGCACCCTCTCAAATTCTTGAACATGGTATTTCAAGTACCGTTCAATGGTTACTGATATATGACTATCATAACTAATATTTCATAAGTTTCATAAAAATGCATATTATAGAAAAGAAATATTTTTATATATATTTTTAGTGCATATTTATCAATTCGTAATGATTAATTAAAAATTCAATAAAGTAATTGTATGTCCTGAATTTGTATTGGTTTATAATTATGAGAGATAAATAATCACAAAATGTAAATTTAATTACTAAAGTCTAATATATTTTATTAATATACTTGAAAAATCTAAAAATATACTACATTATTTTGAAACATGTGGGGTATATAACTACTATATCTGTTTTAGCATAAGTAAAGAGGAACCTAGATCTTTAGATGTTGTTCATCTCTTAACTCTCACATAAACCATCTTCAAGCTCGTAAAATAGTTTTGATATTAGTCGGAAATCGTTTCAAATTCGAGTTAAACCGTTTAAAAATTACATCGCTATCAGGATTTGATCCGATCAACACAGAGTATAAAACGATCAACACAGAGTATAAAAATTGATGTCTAATTTAAGCGTTGAAAACTCTTTGATAGAAGATATGTATTCTCCCTTCTGAAGGTCTACAAAGGCAAAGTTACTTGTATCGGACGCCTCATCTTACAACGAGACTCCCAACGATCCGACTTGACTCATATAGGGTGTCGTACCTCATTTCCCACAAGACTATCACCTACCATGAGATCAGCTGTTATTCCAACCAATTAGAGGATATATGCTCGACGCTGAGGCCATTAGTACGGAGGACCGAAATGCATGTCACATTTATGAGAACAAGAAATTTTACGATTTGATTTAATGATATAATTAGTGTGATTTTACATAAGTAATCAGCCAAAACATGTGAAAGGACGCCTCATCTCCCTACGATAGGGTTGCCAACTTTGCCATATCACCAAAGGGAGTGGGGATGATCTCTTATTTAGCCCTTATGTCATGCAATCGTTATAGGCCCTGGATTAAGCTCTACTCCCAACCCAGCGGATAGCTTTCTTATGAGATCTAGAATTGCCATCCTGATTTCTTTCTTAGAAACAAGAGTATTTGTCTAGTCACATTGCTCATCTGACTAGAGCGCTAAAGAAAGAGTCTTGTGGGAGACGCATATTTTCCATCTCAACAAAGATTACGTACGTTAACCATTTAAGTATTTCAGAGCAAACTAACGTAAATCCCACTGTTAAGGATCCAATAATAACACTCTTTGGGTTATAACATAGTTGTGGACGAGTCTTTTATTCTATACTAACTGGTTGTTCTAACTTCTAAGCGTATGAACTTTTTGTGTTCAAAAAAAAAAAGCGTATGAACTTTTACCCATATATATAACATAAACAAATCCAACCGTCCAAAATACCAAGATGCTACCCGACCAGATATTATATTTGTAATCACGTTTTATGTTGAAATCCAAACAATTGTACATTTCTCATTATTCAATATCTCGATTTCGATTACGAATCGATTTCGTATTCAAATCAGTTATGGACTGTGGGAATTTTTTTTTCTACAACATAACTATAAATGAAAAGAAAAATAAATTGGTAAATTCAAATTATTAACGATAATTACTTGTTAGTTAGGTTGGATGATAAATTTATTCAACTATAGTACTATACCGTATACTTTAGATGCTGTCTACAATCAAAACAATTGACACCTCAAAATAAGTAAAACAATACCTAATAACTACACTGTCTACTCTTTACATTGATTTTTGATTGCGCCAAAATATATGACCAAGTTAATAATATCAATTTCGACAAA
>WHPY01000004.1:8201866-8259542 GCA_019776045.1 Brassica rapa x Raphanus sativus
TAATAATAATAATAATAATAATAATATCTATTGGTATATTTTACAGCAAATATTTTTCTTAAATGAGTAAAAATCATTGGAAATTAATATTTTTTTTGTTGAAACGTGAATATTATGAATCATTTGAAACAATCATTTTTTTTTCTTTTTTAACAAGGACTTATTGACTCTTTCTCCACCTTCTGAATGAATTGAAGTCAAACTATCGTACTCCATAAATATATCGAAGTGGACTCCACTTGCCCAATAGATCCAAACTCAATTTGTATCCTCTCTAAAAGTGGAAATATTGTGTGATTCTATTTGGTATACAGTAGGGACAACAGCAAATTAACAATAGTAAGTGGTCATGTCGATCTTTCCCTTTTAACTCGTAGAAGAGGAAAAGAAAGTTCAACCACATTGGTAGCTTCTTTGACGGGAAATGGTCAAAACCTCTTTCAACGACTACAATAGTTACCCAACATTTCTATTTTTTTTTTTTTGAAACTATTACCCAACATTTCTTGTTCTTCATTCTTCATATTTTTGTGATAAGTACTCCTCATTCTTCTATATAACTTACATTCAGACATGATTTACTTATTATTCCATATTAAATTATTATTAGCATACACAATATAGACTTTAAATTACCAAGTACTCTACAAAAAAAATCATATACATTATAGTATACTATTTTAGATATATAATTGTTTTTATGTATAGCTATTGTGTCATTCTCTGTTAAAAATTGAATTAATTTTACTATCACCTCAATATAATATTGTCACATGAAAAAGTGTCTTACACTTGTATGATTGATAAAATGATTATTTAAAAATTTCAAACAATGCAAACAACTTATTTAGAACTTAAAAAATAATGATTAATTAAATTTTGATTCTGAAAATAAATAAGAATTTTTGTCAAGAGATAAGAACTTTATTTAACTACAGTCTAACTATTTAATTTTCGTATGAAATTTTTTTATTGAGATATACGTAGTGGGTCTTGTAACATAACTTTTGTTCACTTTATGGTGATATGTTTTTTTTTTGTAAATGGCATTTTTATGGTGATATGTTCGCACATGAGAAATTATAAACTACTGTTACATATACGTAGTGGGTCTTGTAACATAACTTTTGTTCACTTTATGGTGATATGTTCGCACATGAGAAATTATAAACTACTGTTACATATTTTATGATATATTTCATGTCCAAACTATATTTATACTATTAGAGAGAAACTAATTAGTTCTCCAGACGCGGACAACGTCTAGTAAACCTTTCTTGTTCTTCATTCGTCTTTATAACTTATATTCAAACAGGATTATACTTTAGATTATTGTATATTAAATTATGAATTATTAAGTTAGCATACACATATCTAGACTTTAGATTATCAAGTACTCTACAATATACAAACCATATTCATTATATATTAGCATTCTCAAATATAATCTAATTTCATATGTAACTATTAGGTCATTCTCTGTTAAAATTGAATTAAATTTACTATTATCTCAATATAATATCGACCCCATGAAAAATAGTGTCTAAACTCTTATGATTGATCAAAATATTATTTAAAATTTTCAAAAAAAAAATCTAAATTACTTAGTAGAACCTAATAATTAATTGATTAACTAAAGATTTGTTTCGACAAATAAATATGATTTTTATTTTTACCAAGAGATAAGAAGTTTACTTAACTACAATTTAACTATTTGTGATAAAGTCTTATTCAGAGTAGTGGGGGTATTGTAACATAATTTTTGTACACTTATGATGATGATATATTCAGACATTGAAAATTATACATATTTTATGATAGATATATCCTGTCAAAACTGATTTGTAGTATACTAGTCAGAACAATTTCTCCTGACGCGGACAACGTCTAGTAAACATTCCTCTTGAGCTGTTCAAAATCCACCACTTCTCTTCGTGTCTTCTCCTATTCAAGCCCATTAAATCACGACAGTTATACTTCCAACCTCATATATATAAATACATTAACTACACCTACCAACACACACCATAAAACTCCTATTCATCATCCCAACGAACTTGTCTAAATTCATCACACATAAGAAAATCATGATCTCTAAGGTCTTTGACTTCATGAAGAAATCCAAATCGTCCATTCAACTAAACAACGCATCAATCCTCGATGTTCTCTCTTCTTCATCATCAACCAAACCAAAAGTTTTGCATGATGTGTTCATCAACCACAGAGGATCGGACACAAAGAGAAACATCGCAACGTTGCTTTACGACAATCTTAGTGCCCGTAACTTACGTCCATTCTTGGATAGCAAGAACATGAAGCCAGGAGATAAGCTTTTTGATCATATAAACCGCGCCATTCTCACTTCTAAAGTCGCTGTAACCGTGTTTTCTCCAAACTATTGCGATTCTTATTTCTGTTTGCACGAGCTTGCTCTTATAATGGAGTCCAAGAAAAGGGTCATACCGATATTTTTCGACATCAAACCTTCACAACTCGATGTTATGACCGAAAAAGTGACATGTTCTGATAATGAAATACAACGGTTTAGATGGGCTCTTCAAGAAGCTAAAGATACCGTTGGGCTTACGTTCGATTCCTGTAAAGGGTAATTTTGAGTTAACATTTTCATATAAACAAATATTATATATATAAAAACTTCTGATTAAGCTCACATTTTATCCTTCTTCTTTTTGGCACATTTTAGGAACTTATCGGAGGTTGTTACAATTGCATCGGATGTTATCGTTGAGAGGTTGGTCGAGTTAGAGGCTGAAGATGAAGATGTTTAGGCGTTGCGGAATTTTATTTGAACACCAAATCAAACGCTTCCCTCAAGCACATATTATTTCTAAAATTTCTTATATATGATTAATTAATTTAATTGATTTCACTGATGCTATCCCAAGTTATCGATAGTTGATAGAAGAGCTAGAGAGCAATTTTTTGATGAGGATTTCTAAACTCCATAATTCTTTGTAATGTGTGTGTGGTGTGTTCGTACGTAATTGCTTTTTTTAAGGGTCTAATACGTAATTGGTTTCCTTTGTAGACTCAATATATATAAAAACATTTTATCTTTTTACTACCGAAAATATTTGTCATAGATTCACACCAAAAAATGTTTGTTATTATAGACGTTACAAACACGTCTTTTCACTTCTTTTTATACGTACTTTCTTCGAACCCTAATCTACAGTTGGATCAAGATTTTGATACCATGATAACGTGTAGTTTTATAATCAACCCAAATTAAGCAGATTTTACCAAAAAAAAATACTAAACAGATGTCTAAATAACAACTAAGTGTATCATATATAAAACAGTAATGGAATAACATTAATATATACTCAATTATTAAACATAATGGTTTTTATTTCTTTCTTTTTTTTTGATAAAGGGATTAAGTGGTTTTTATTTCTTTAGTATCTACGTTCTTAACCTGAAGACGTATTTTTATCGGATCTAAATTTAATATTATATTTTAATAGCTAAAATTGGAAAATTACTGAGGTTAAATATATATTATGTTTTTATAACAAGAAGGTATCCGGCGGGCATATCACCGACTAATCTTCTGGAAAATATAATATTTTACTTCAGAGAATTTTAGGAACAAAATTATTGATTTCGTAATAATTTTATTATGTTTCTACATGTGAAAACTCACTCATCAAACCTGCAACTAATATAAATTTCTTCTCCCTTTTGAATGATGATAGAAGCAGATTTCACGTATATTATGCCCATGAAAATGTTCAGTTCTTAAAAAAATATATATAACTGGAGGAAAACGTGTATTTTTGTATATAGAAAATCACTAATCAAGCTCGATTGGTAATTGGTAAATGGTAATCAATATGAATTAATTATGAACGTAGATAAGTAAAGATTATAAATATTTAAGTGACAATCTAAATCAACATCCGACCTTAGCTCAGTTGGTAGAGCGGAAGACTGTAGTCTGTGACAGCAAATCTTTAGGTCGCTGGTTCGATTCCGGCAGGTCGGATTTATTTTTTTTATTTTCAAAAGACGTTATGGGAAACCGCGTGTTGTTCTCCTCTGAAAGCCATAGACGGCGTAACATTTATCAAAATGATGAGGAACAACCCAGCAGAGAATCTTGTGTTCGTTGCCATCCTTGATTCTTTAAATAACATCTATCTTTATTTTAGGTCTCTCTATAGATTTATGGTCCCCCTTGTCAACACCTTATTTTTTAATAAATCTTTGTAATGTAGAGAAACCGTAATTTCGCACTCTTAGTTTTGTAATATACTTAGAATGGTTTGATTGGTTCAAGATCTGAACTGATTATTTTATCCTATATCTAATTGAAAATAAACCTTAGTACGTAGAGAACCAATCAGATAACATTCAGATTTGGATGAAATACAAATAAACATAATATAACGACAACTGAGTATCAATGTACACATCTCTTCACAAATGTAAGTTTCAAGCGTCTTTACTTAGATCCATACCTCTTAACCCTCTCATCGATCTACTCTCTCAAATCTGGCTCGATTACAATCTCATCATTGACTGAAAGTCACACTTGATGATCCTTCCCAATGACTGGTTTCATTTGTGAAACATTGTGAATCTTCGAATCTGGAGGAAGCTTCAATAAGTACACTACAACCCCCAGTCTTTCCAAAACTTCAAAAGGGCCAAAAATACTTAGCAGCCAACTTCTGATACAACAGATTGACGATATATCACCGATCTCAAATACCAACTCTCTGCGATGTGAGTACTTACAGAACTTTGAAAGCAAAGACAAAATAGTTATGTAAGGGGATGATATGTTATTTTGAAACAAACAAACCAGAAGGTAGTCAGAAATATGGGTTTTTAGATAATCACTGAATACATATGAATAAAGATAAGATAACTCGACAGGAATCAAAGTAGAGGGAGGATAATGGAAGAATAACAAACGAGATTCCTAACAAAAGAGGCTCTCTCTAGCGTCTTGATCAAACACACACACACAGACTCTCGTAATACTTAAAAAGAAAGAAACATGAGAAGCAAAAGCAAGAAGAAATCTATTCCTTGGCGGATTTGTTGATGAGAGACTTGTGGATGTGAGGGATGACACCACCACCAGCAATAGTACCTTTGATGAGGGTATCAAGCTCCTCATCTCCACGGATGGCGAGCTGCAAGTGCCTTGGGGAGATACGTTTCACCTTGAGATCCTTGCTGGCGTTACCAGCCAACTCCAGAACTTCTGCGGTCAGATACTCGAGTATGGCTGCTGTGTAAACCGCTGCGGTTGCACCAACCCTTCCGTGAGCAGTGGACCTTGTCTTCAATAGTCGATGCACCCTACCTACTGGGAACTGCACCCAAAAGGAACCAATCAGCCACAATAACGGAACAAAGATCATTAGAGTAAGCTCTCTTTACAATCTGAGAGTCACAACATCAAACAGTTTGAAAGAACCAACTAAACAAATAAAAAAACTCAAAAAAGAAAATTCAAGAAGAAATAAAAAAAACAGCGTTTTGTTGCTGTTACGATCTTAAACTAGTCTCAAACAGTATAACGACGTTGAAAAAGTCAAATCTCCATTGCTCTAGAACCCACCAATGAGAAGCTTCAACATGGTCAACGAAACCCAAAGTTAGCTTCTTTTTGTTTTTTTTATTGTTGTTACGACATTGAAGTACTCTCGAGTACCAAAAAAAAAAGACGAGAGACTAAAACACACGGCCAATCAAGAGATCAGTCACAAACTGGTCACTGAAGCAATTTCCGACAGGATCTCGTATCCCAAGGTCAACTAATCGATTATCTGATAAAATCAAAATCTAGCTCAGAATCTAATCGATCCGCCACTTACGAACCATCTACTTGTAAGATTCGAGGAGTTTTTTTTTTAATTACCTGAAGACCAGCTCGAGCAGAGCGGGTGATGGGTTGTTTCTTCTTGTCCTTGTCCTTGTCGCTACCGCTAGGTTTCCCCATTATCAATCCTTTCGCTCCTTTCCCCGACATTTTCCCGCCAAAAAGTTTCACACCCGCCCGCGCGCAGTTAGAGAGAGAGATGGATAGATCGCAACAGAAGAGAGAGACGAGGAAGAAGAAGCGAGTCGATAGATGTGAGAGAGAGAAAGACGGTTTATGGTACACTAAATAACGCTTTTACCCCTAAAAGGCCCAAGCCCAAGCCCAGACATAAGTCAAATTATTTCATAAATTGCACAACAGGTCCCAAGGTTTTATATAATAACGAAAAAGATCCAAGAAAACTAAAAAGATAAGGAAAGGTCCGGTCCTTGTGTTTTTCTTTTTCTCTGTATGTTCAGTCAGGAAACACAAACACACACGAAACATAGCACATCAAGAACTAAAGAGAAAAAGGCTTTTTCCGTGTTCTTCTGCCTAAGCATCAGAAACTTTCTCTGCGGGTTTTCCTTCTTTGTTGATGTGAAAGCCTTCAATCTTCTTAGCCACTTCATCCACACTATGGTTTGGTGTCGTCTGCCAGATCCTGATGGTCCCGTCTTCAGACCCCGAGGCGTACGACTCACCCGTCGGTGAAAACCTCACGCAGTGTACCGGACCATGATGCCCCTTGTTGCATCCTACAAAACATGGAAGGAACCAATCAGAAACCAAAAGCTATTTTTGCTTAATCAATCGATGAAATCTCTTATCTATGTGTCACTTACACGAAGATGGCACAATTCAAAACCTCAGAGGAGCTGTTGCTTTATCATTTAAAAGAGCCATGCTTTTTAAGACAATCCTATTAACTAACTTACTAATATGAACGTGTAAAATGTTTTGAGAGTCACTTACCAATCTCCTCGCCGGTGTAGAAATCAAACATTCGGACCCACATATCCTCACCGCCAGCTACAAACTTTTCACCAGATTTAGGCTCCAGAGATGCAGACTCAATATTGCATGGCATGTCATAACTCTTCACTAGTCCAAAACTAGAGACAGATAGAGAGATTGTTTCAAAAAAGGTAATTTAAAAATATATGTAATATTATCTTCATGGAATGAGAAGCTTACTGGTTAGCGTCCCAGAATTTAACAGTTGACCCATCAGCAGTAGTAATGTATCGTCCATCTTGGCTCACTTCAGCACTGGTGACAGGAGACTTTGTCTCCAATGTCTGCACAATCTTCCCACTCCTAACATCCCATAACCTGTATAAGATTCACAGTTGGACAAAATGAAAAACAAAACATGTCGTTTATCAAATCAAGTCTAATATTGTGTATTTAGTAGTGGGCTTTTATTTTATATCCATAAGAGCTCATACCTCACGCCACCAATATCAGTGCAAGAACTTAATATAGTTTGATCACTGTGAAGCCATGTGAGGGTTCTGATGGATCCAGGAGATTTATCGACTTCTGTGGGAGGTGCATCCAACCGGTTCAAGTCAAATACACGAAGAATCTTCTCAAATCCTCCAGTGATCAGCAATTTTGTATCCTAGTAGTGAGAGAAAGAGAGAGAGAAGGTTGGCAATCAATTAGTAAGTAAATGCATAGGTATGAACGATAAGGAACCATCCGCAAACAAAAAAAGGGTTAAGCATAGTCTAATCTCTACTATGAAACTAAATCCTCATAGCATTCAACTTGGAAGTTACGTACACTAAATGCTAAGATTAGAGCAGTTTCATAACAAACGTACCCACAACAGGTCACTCAAGTCAAACTACAGAGATATAAAAGCTTATAGAAAACTCGAAACTGCATAGATACTAGATGACGAACCTCTGAGAAGGCACACGCTCGAACAATATGCTTGTGCTCAAAAGAATGCAGCACATCTCCTGTTAACGCATCCCAGAGTTTCCTGAACGAATAAGCATCACAAAACAAAAAGATATTATAGGTCAAGTAACATATATATAAGAAGGAAAAGAAAACATGATAAATGGAACCTAAAAAACAACGTACGCTGAAAAATCAGCAGAAGCAGAAGCAGCACGTAGAGCGTTGTTGTCGAGGCAAGAACTCCACACCGCACCTTTATGACCTTCAAAGGTACCAATCCAGTCTCCAGTCTCCCCGTTTCTCAACATTGGATGTGAATCTAAGCCACACCAAAGACATAAAGATTATTCTCAGATTCATACATACTATAGAAAAAATAGGATTTGTTCAGTTTCGTACCACCACACAAATGTCAAAAGCTAAATCCATTTATAAAAGCCCAACAAAACAGAAACATCTTGAACCAGTTCTTGTAATAACAGTTTTGTGATTGTGATGAAGCAAGATCTAAAGCAGTTTTTACCTTTGCTGGCGCTGATGAGGAAGAAACCATCAGGGGTAATTGGACTGTAGAACAAATCAACAACAGGTCTTGAATGGCCATGGCAGACAAGTGGAACGGCGACCTTCTTCTTATCCATATTTATATATATATTAATCCAACACCCACAGTCGAAACTAAACCAAAACCCTAAAGAATATGTTTTTTTTGTTTTTCTAATTTCAAGCCGATTCAAACACGAACTCCGCTTAAAGAAATCGAAACTTTTTTCTTAGTTTTATAAAAATATATAGGGAGGAAAATCCCGGATCTAATAAACTTCGATCGAATCTTCAGGTACAGTTGAATGCTGCTGCTTCCAGAAATATTTAGAGACGAGAGAAGAAGAGGGGAGAAGTTAGCAGTAACCCTCTTTTTAGGGATTTGGGGGCATTGTTGAAAGACACAGATCAATTGTATCTTTTTTCTTTTAACATTTACTTCCTATATTTTGCAAGTCTTGCATCAGTGACCCTAAATTTTTTAGACTTGCTTATGTAACCCGCTTTAAATTCTTGCCCAAAATAAAAAAAAAGTTGCATTTTTATTTTGGCTACCTTTCTGAATTTACAACCGCTTTAAATTCTTGCAGACCAATGCTAAGTTGATAACCAGTGCAACAGATAAACCACTGACATAACTTGCACACTCATAATTGTGAAACACTAATGTTCTTAATCAATCCAATGATATAATGTTTGGTCCATGAGAGGGTGTAAAGAAGGAAAAACCTTTGATTAATATAATTAGTTCAGAAGTCTAATTACAAATTTCTGCAGAACCATGACCAACAAGGTAAAAGAAAAAGATACTAATCTTTATGATAACTTGGTGAAAAACTAGATTTTTGAGTGAACATTGGCTCCAACAAGAATTAGACAGAAAGAAAAGTCTTTACTAATCAAAAATATCACACGACATAAAAATATTTTGCTCACATTACTACACTTGGCAGATGAGACTAAGATCAAAAGAAACAGACTTTGAACAGAGTTAAAACTTCTTAAGATTCAAGATCAGCACTTCAATTTGTTTTTTAAGTGTTGGCTTTTCAAAGAGCTATTAACTAACGTGAGAGAGATGAGAGGTGATTAATAAATTTAAGTTAACTAACGATCCAACGGTTCTTGAGAACAAGCATTTACAACAAACAAAAGAGACAATACCCAATCCAACGGTTCTAATGAAAAACAAGCACCGACAGAAGATGGTCTGAAAACAAACATGAACACGACAACAACTAAAACAGGAAACATTTTCGATCCGACAAATTGATCTCTAGATCTGAAAAACAGCGACCCGGATCCGTTTTTAATCCTTAACCCGACCGGAGATGTCAGAAGCAAGCCGAGACGCAATCGCCGAATGATACATGACTTCGTGGAACGTGGAAGCTTCTGCGATTTTCTTCCTCAACTCCCTAGCCTTCTCCTCAGTAAGACAACCGCGACGACGAAGCTTTTGACCCGGATCCTGACCCGACCCGCTCGGTTCCGGAGCCACGGAGGAGGAGGGGGTTTCGATGTTGAGGTAATCCGGCTCCGAGGGTATGCCGAAGAGAGGAGCCCACCAAGAAACAGCTCTCTTGCGGTTTGGATCCGGGTTTTTCATCGACCCGGATCCGGAAGATGCTCGGATCGAGTATGGAGCGTAACAGCAGACAATCGAAGCCATGGTTAAGGTGAAATGCAAGAAAGCAAGAATGAAGATGGATAAAATAGATCTTTTACGGGTTTCGAATTATATAATAAATAATGTTAATAGTTTGATGTAAATGATCTGCTACGATGCGGTTTAACACATGGAGGTGAAAGAGGATCTAGTACGTTAGATATGCTTTTATTAAGCTTTCCACGGAGATTTTGGGTGGACGCTGACGTATTTGATCGTGACCTCCGGGGATGGATAAGTCTTACCGCGTGGAAGGTTT
Source organism: Brassica rapa x Raphanus sativus (assembly GCA_019776045.1). Classification (NCBI taxonomy): domain Eukaryota; kingdom Viridiplantae; phylum Streptophyta; class Magnoliopsida; order Brassicales; family Brassicaceae; genus Brassica x Raphanus; species Brassica rapa x Raphanus sativus. The sequence continues at coordinate 8,212,097 of WHPY01000004.1, forward strand.
TTTTAAATCGTCAATTTGCAGTGTCTTGATCTCTACTTCCCTTCAAAAGAAACATTTGTTTATTTAAATAGTAACGTGAAAGAGCCGTTTGGTTTTGTGCAATCAAAACGTAGACTACATAAAAATATACTAGAAGAGATTAAAACGAAGTGATCTGAGTGAGATGGATCAGTCTAAACGCGTGGAACGCTTTTGTTTTATCGTCAATTGTCGTGTCTTCGGTCTGCACCTTTCTTAAAAACAAACTTCTGTTTTTTTCCAAATTTTAGCAAAAAAAAAAACTTCTGATTTTTATGACGTGTTAGAGTCGTTTGAGTCTTTAAGAGTACAAACAAAGACGTGAAAGACTTCGACAACTATTCTTGCTTCTGGTTTATCGCTGGTTTTGGACATTTCTTCTTTGGTTATTCTTCTTATTGGGCCATTTTTTAAAAATGGACATGGGTTTTTATTGAGCTTTTAGTTTTTATTAGTTTGTTCAACTTTCATCTCTTTTATTTATAACATCACATTTAATTAATGTCACTATTATATATGTGTCATCGTATAATTAATCGTATTTTATATTTACCATCATATATGTAATCATATAGTTAACAATATTTTATATGTATCATATAAATAATCACATTTAAGTTAGTTTTTAAAATTGGACTTTATATTATATTTTCTTATTTATATTGAAAACATTTTTTATAATGATTAGCGAAAATATTTAAGTAAAAATCAATTTTTGAGTATATTTATATTTCTGCATCAAATTTTGATAGTTCAATTTTAAATTATTATTTTTGATTTGAAATATGTATATAAAGTTTAAAATTTGTTTTATAATTTTTTTAAGTAAATGATATTTTAGGTACTTAGATTGAATCATTTTCATATATTTTAAAGCTGATACAAATAGATTAGTTTTTCATACTATAGTGGATTTTCAATTTTTCTTAATAACTTAAATTCATTATATTTGCCTTAATATATTACTATTCATATTTCTATACAATATTATACTTTTATATTGTTATTCATGTTTCCAAATAAATCTCAAATGTATTTCAGTTTTAACAATATTGATGATCGAGAGTATACAAAATCTTCATGAACAAGATTATCTAAATGCATTGGTACATAGGAATTAAATGTAAATAATCTTGTTAAAGTAGATCTATATGTTTATTGATGTTCGACCAGCAACTTTGTTACCTTGGTGCTGTTCGTTTGCTTATTTAGGTGATTATTCATTTGAGTAAAAAATGCAAAAATTAATGTTTGTTCTATGCATAAAACACAACATCCAGATGATCCAACTGCACTTTTAAAAATTCAGTTCAATTTCTCACATAGATGAAGGTGAGTTTTCATGAAACATCTAAATGCATCTAATTTAGTACAAAATGATAAATGAAAAAAACAAACATTTAAAATGATCTTTCTGAAAATTGAGAAACTTTCTAAAATTAATATCAAGAAATTAACTATTTTCAAACAAAAAGCATATTTCTTACATTTTTTATTGAAAAACCGTAAAATCACTTTTCTCTTCAAAATTGAAGAACCATATTTTTCGCCAAACCATAAAAAATTTTTTTTCTGAAAACCTGCAAAATCATTTTTCTCGTAAAATATTTTTTTCCAAAAATTAAAAAATCATATTTTCCATAAAAACCGGAAAAAAATCTACCAAAGCAGCAAAATCATATTTTCCATCAATATAGCTTTCAACTCACTTTCCAATGGGTCTTGAACTTTTCATCCTACTGCCCTTTTATAAGTTCCATGTTCATCATGTATCATCCACCCTGCTTTAGTTGCAGTTTCTGCATTAATAAATGAGTCATCAGTGTTACATTTAATCTATCTTGAAGGTGGCCTTGTCTAATGATGATGGTTTTCTATACTCCTCACATTTGGGATGTCTGTAGATAACGCTCCAATAGACTTCCATCCATGTGCATCATTCCTCGCATATGTCAAACATGGTTTGCCAAAATGTTATTTTTATTGAAAAATTAGAACATTTATATTCTTCCGAATTCTCCTTAAGATCCAAAAAGGTAGGTCATGAAAATGAAGTAGTTGAGTTGAACAAGATTGTATATAGACCTAGCATTTCGATATCGGTTCAAGTATTTCGGGTTTTATGTAGTTCGGATAGGGAGTTAGAGGATCCACTGAGTACTTGATTTATTTTCGGTTCGGTTCGGATAGTTTCGGGTTCAGTTCGGATAGTAAAATTAGGAACCGGAAAATACTCGAAATAATTTTGGTTCTCATTTGGTTCGGGTTCGGATAATTTGGGTAGTTTGGATAGTTCAGATAAAATATTAATTATTTAGGATAAAATATCAAATAATTATGATGATTTAGATGAAAAGTTTGAATATTTTAGATTACTTTAGATATTTCGGATAAAATTATCCTGATACTTTTGGATAGTTCAGATATTTTATAATAATGTAGTTATTTTCAAATATTTTTGGATTCTTTTAAAAATAATTTGAGTTATGAATATATATATATTTAGTTATGTTATATGTATATATAATTAATATTCTTATATATTCGGGTATCTGATCGGTTTTCGGTTTAGTTCCGGTTCGGTTCTGATTCAAATATTTCGGTTAGGTTTCGGTTCAGTTTTTCGGTTCCCATTTTTTTTTTCCAGACCTAATTGTATACATGCTTCAATTTTCCTCCAGAGAAATTGTTTAGTTATATTAATTACCATGTTTGAGATGCCCGATGCTCTCCATATACGCTTGGCGCATACATACATTCAAAGAATAGATGATCCTCAGTTTCTTCAGCCATATAAAATAGTTTTTATTGTGTATCTGTTGTTATATGCGTTCTTCTCAAATTGTTTCTTGTTGCAAAAGACCGCGAAAGAATTCTCCAGAGAAAATGTTTCAGTTTTGTTGGAGCATTTGTCTTTCAATGCTTTAGTCCAGCATTTCCGAACGATGGTAGATTATATAAAGGAGTTGGGATGTGAGTACCTAAACAATAACCAGATTTGGTCATTTTATTTTTCTACTTTTTGTCTGTTTGGTATATTAAATCAAAAAGGAGAAATTGCATTGTATGGCAATCAAAGATAGATATGTTTATTTTAAATTATATTTAAGAATAAATCAATTTGTATACAATTAATAGAAACAATTAGATGTAAAAGTTTTAAAATTATCAAAAAGTAAAACTAAAAATTATTTCTAAAATTTATATAGTATATATAAAATAAACTAATAATATTACTATTAAAATACATAATTTTTTAAAAAATTGAAAATATTTTTAGTAATAAAATTGATAATTATTAAAATATAAATGAATAACATTTCAAAATTTATAAAATATTATTATATTATCCAGTGTCATATTTGAATAAATTTACTTTAATGATGATGTATAATTTATTACCATATTCTAAAAAGTTTACCAAAACATAAATAAGCATTAACATCTCTGTTCAGCAACGCGTTAGACGCTAGTCGGGCGGTTAACATAGGCCTAGCGAGTTATCGGAAAATCGGAGAATATGCGGAAAGTACGCGGAAATTATGCGGAACTTAATTTTATGTAAATTTTTACAATTGTCAGATATAAAGTGTTATATAATTTAGTCTGCATAAAGTTTACGAATATGTTATGGTGGGCTGGTGGCCAAAGTCCACGTTTTGTCTCACAACCCAGGTTCAAAGACGCCTGTTTTGTTTTGTTGTTTTTTTTTAATTTTTTTTCTTTTAATGAGAGGTACAAATGTAAATAAATCATCTTCTTCCCCAAATTTTTTTAGGGTTCCCACCAGCTTCAGCTTTCCCCTAAATCATCAACTTTTCATGCGATTTTGCATTGTTTATGCCTCAATTACATAAATCTACCACGAAACACACGATTCTGATCACTCAAAACTCAGAAAAAAAAAATTGCTTGTTATCCCGCGTTTTCGAACAGGGATTAACATTAACTGTAATTATCCATGTTACATTTAATTTAGCTATTGTAGAGAAGACATTAATCAAAATCAATTTGCAAAATAATGTGTATGGAATAGTTTTGTTGGGTTCTTACAATGTATATGCATGTTTCTTGGTAGAAGGCTTTTTTTTAAACACTCTCGGTAGAAAGCCTTATAAATATGTTCTTCTACGCTAAACTAAGTTGGTGGGAATATGTTTTGGTAAACTTTTTAACCGGTGGTGGTGGTCTAGTGGCGCTTGAAGAAATTAAAAATCCAATACGGCGAACCCGGATTCAAACTCTACCGGTCACACGGATATGGGCTATTGCTTTCGGCTCATTTAAATACCTAAGAGATGATCTATCTGTAAGATATACCTCCACCCGAGGGTTAGGTATGTGTCTTTAATAGATCCGGATATAATCATTTTCATTTAAAAAAAACTAAGTTGATAGGGTTTCCAATAAAATAATTCTTTCATAAAAGGTAAATATCATTGGCTAATCCGGCGGCTGTGATAAAAAGATTTGACATTTAGCTTCATCCCCTTCAACTAACTGAAATACTGCAATGTGATTATTTTGGTAGTTCATATTATGGGTTCAAAGACCATGTATATTACCTCAACGTGGATCTTTTATACTTTCATTGGGTTAAGGGCTAAGAGCATCCACAACGGTAAACAGTTTGTGGAATCTTTAAAAAAATTTATTATTATTTTATTAATTTATTTTTTCCATCCCATTAAAGAAAAAAAAAAAGTAAAAGAAAGCTAATTGTAGACCGCCACGTGCGGCGTGGCCCACAAAACAGTGACGAACTACAACTGAGATGAATCTTTATTTACGGATTTTTTGGATCAGTAACAGCACGGAAACCAACAAAAACCAATAATTTAATATTTTTCTTTAGAGATTTGATGTTACGGACCCCGCGTTGTGGGTGGTCTAAAGGACGAATTGTGGGAGTGCTTCCAAAATTACAGATCTAAATCTTGTAGAGCCTTAACTATCGAATTCACAGCTACAACATCAGGTATTGAATTATATTTGAATACAATGATATGTATAACATAATGAACAGAGCCGTGCTTGTAGTGTTAATGAAAAGGCATTTGCCTTAGGCCTCCTAAAGATTATGAATTTTTAGGGCCTCCTATAATACTCAATCACTTCTGGTATAATAGTTTTAGTGTCTTTGTAGATGTGTTTTCACATGAGTTTAATCCTCTCTTTTATTCAAATTTTCCTAATTATTTTTTTTATCTTAACAAATATTCTAAATAATTTAAATTTTTGTTTTTGAGTGTAACTATATTTGTTTCTTATACCACAAAATTTAGTTGTTTGTAAGAAAAACAGAACATTTATATAAGAAATCTTTTAAATATTTTAACTTTTCTCTGTAGTTCTTTTAAAAACTATGTATAATTAAAAATATATATATAACCACTATTTAGATTTTGTAAAAAAAAAAACAAATTTGCCTTAGGCCTCAAAATTCCTTCGCACGGCACTGATAATGAAATTACTCTTTCCGTTTCATAAGATTACATATTCTAATGAAAAAAAATTCATTTTAAAACAATCTATATTTTACATTTTCAATGCATGTTTTATTTACTAATTGGGAATTTTAAAAATTTTAATTGTACTTACTGAATTTTTATTGGTCTAAAATTATGGAAAAAGATAATCACAAAAAAATTTCTGAATATAAATAAGATTTAATATGTTTTATTAATATATGTGAAAAACTAAAATATGTAATATTTTCAAATGGAGAGAGTATGTATTAATATTGGAACTAGATTTTGACCCGCACGCCCGTGCGGGTGTATATTTTTATAAAATATGTTGTTTTTATGTCAATATTAGAGTTGCGCAAAAAATATGAATCTAAAAAATCGAACCGATCCCGATCCAAAAGAAGTACAAAACCCGAACCAAAGTTGATTAAATATCAAAATTTTGGTATTTAGAGAACTGAATGAATTCATACTGAACTGAAGTATTTCAGATACCTGAATGTATTCGAAATAGATTTATATACTTATATATATATATATATATTTTGACTTAATGTATATAAAACATACAAAATAATATATATGGTACTTATAAGTTGGTTTAAATAGTTGAAAATATATATAAGTATCTAAAATAGTTAAAGTATACTCAAATCACTAAAAATATTTAACATTACTATTGATTCTCTATCCAAATATTTAAATCAAACCAATTTATATGTTAAATTCAGGTATTCTGATATATGTTATTCAAATGTATATGTATTATATTATTTTGTTTATATATTTTGAGAAATTTAAAGTATATAATGAATTTAAATAAGTTATCCGAATCTGAACAAACCCGCAAAGATGTGAAAATTCGCATCCGAATCAAAATTTAGAAATATCCAAATGAGACTGAAATCTTTGATCCTGAAAATCCAAAACCCAAACAGACCTAAACCAAACACGAATGAGTACCCAAACGCCTACCCCTAATTCACAATCTATTTTTTTTCCTTTAAAACACACCAAACACACATATATTATATTTTCAATAATCACATATATTGAAAACATATTTAAATAATGGTTGTTGGAAAATATGTTAGTAAAAATAATTTTTTGAAAATATGTATATTTTAAATCAATTTTTGATATAAATCAACTTTAAATTATTATTTTTATTTGAAATATGTATATAAATTTTAAATTTTGTTTTATGATTATTTTAGACAAATGATACTTTAGATTATTAGATTAGCTCATTTTATATATATTTTAAAATTGACACAAATAAATAATTTCTCATAATATAATAGATTTCCAATTTTTCTAAAAAACATAAATTCATTCTTTTCTTAATATAATGCTATCTATGTTTCCAAACAATATTATATCTTTTTATATGGCTATTAATGTTTCCAAATAAACATATTTTTAAATTGATATTCATGTTTTCAAAAAACCTATTTTTTTAAAACTGGTATCAAAGTTTTCCAACAAACATCTTTTTAAAAATTGTTATCTATGTTTCCAAAAAAACCTAATTTGTACTTTAATTCTAATAATATAGATTAAAATAGTGAATTCCTATATATTGTTATGAAATCATCGTTTATAATAAAAATTATAGATGCAGTGGAATCAGCCAATCAGGTCATAAATAGACAATAATTTAATCAATGATTTATTTATGCATGTAACGAAAATCCGTTGTGATTTAATATTAGCAAAATGATTTTCCATTTTTTAGTTATTGTCAGATATTGTGCATATCTACTGAGATTTTGTTTTGAAATTTAAGGTAACTAACATTTAAAAAGATATTCCATTAATTATACTTAATTTTCGATTTAATTAAAGAATATTTAGTATCAATGGCACAAATTGGTAAATATTAAGAAGAATTAAGGGTGAATTTTTATTTGTACTTCACTTTTAATATAATAGATGATGAAAACTGCAAAACAAAAAAGTAATAAAATGCGTTTATACCGCTTAATTTTTTAAAATTTTTGTCCTGGTTCCTGGTGGTTTAATTGGCATCGTCCAAAATTTATAAACATAAAATCTTTAATATTGGCAATGAAGCCAGATTCGATGTCACTTTTTTTTTTGGGAAAGAGATCATGAATAAGACAAGCGACATCGAACGTAGATGCCCAAACCAAACGATAAAAGTATATAAAAGGTAAGAAACTCATATTTTCTCACGACCTTATTCCTTAATTGGTGAAGTACTAATTAAATCAGCATCACACTTCTTTTTTCTATTTATTATAATAATAACAAAAAGGGCGAATATGAAGAACACGAACACTCAACGTTACCATCAACGGTCGTTTTTATTCTCCAACACTACTAAATGTATTCCTAAAGATTCCTCTCTGGTTGCGCAAAAAGGCTTCCTCTCTATGATTTTAAGGCTAAAAATATTTGAATAAAATAACAAATTTTGAGATGATCGCTTGCAATTTTTTATAGGTTTAGCATTAATTAGGTATTGACATTCGATTTGGATCATTTATTTTAGTTATCAGATAGTTCAAATAAGGTTATTTAAGATCCATTGAAACAAGAACAATTTGATTCAAATTGGTTTGGTGTTTGGTCTAGTTTGATTAAAAAAACAGAAACCTGCTGAACTATACATTCAAACTACATCACGAAAAATATATATTTGAAAATATTTGTTTTGCCACTGTCTGAAACCACAACCAAACCTACCAAAAAAATATAAAAAATGCTTCAAGAATCAATTCCGCAATAAAATTCCAAAAGGCTCATAAGAAAACAAACTTCAAGAAAACGAACGTTGGAGTTTCTATTCCCTTTCCATTTCAGACTAATCACCAAATATATACTTCTTTAAAGTTCCACACAGCTTGCTCTCACTTCCAATTAGTATCCTTTTCATACATACATTCATTTTTGTTCATATGTATAATTATTTTGAAGAGTTTATATTTTAAGTCGAAGGAAGATTTGTTGGTCTATTATCATTGCTCCAAACACATATACGGTTGTTGTTTAGTGCTTACTATTGTTTCTTTCTTTGGAGTGAATTTGTATCCATGAAATGAAAAGAAAATTTTATCTAAGCCAGTGTAACGGGATGATGCTGATGAGCAAGATCATTAAACTACTCGGAAATTGCATATTTTTATGTTAAGTTTTGTCATTTTTTTGCGATTATTAAATCTAAAGAGGCAAGTAACCATATTGAAAGACAATAAGGCAAACTCAGACCAAAGACACTGGAACGGAGAGGGAAAACCCAACAGTTGCCAGGAACCTTAGAGAAAGACGCTCTCAAACTTTAAATACATGGTGCCTACAGCTTCCTAAAGACATGCCGCTCCCAAAACCAAAGAATCACAAGTGTGGACCTACTTACCAATCCGGCAATATCCACCGGGCGGCACGAAGAAATGGCACCAACCGACGATGTCGTTATATGGGGGGGGGAGGGAAACTCAAAGATTGCCGCCTCCAAACCCGCAAACCGGGACCGTATGCACTTTTTTAACCGGAAGGGTACACAACCTCTAAAGCAGCCAACACCAAGCGAGTACGCATACCGAATGCCCAACTATCATCCTGGAACTTATCAAAACAAACCACTACAACCCATTTCAGAGCAAACAAACTTCAAATGTAGCAACATGGAGAGAAGAAGGGGTGTTGGGCACCACACCGCCAGCAACTACGAGGTTCGAATTGGAGAGTCAAAGCAAACCACAATGCGCCGACACATGAGACAACCATGAGGAGAGTCAAGAAGCCATCCTCTGTTGACCTATGCAACCTACCAGAGACCACCAGTGGAAAACAAAACTCGAGCAAATGACCGGATCATAAACTGCTCCAACTCACGACCTGACAAGAGATCCAGTCTCACTGACAAAGGAGAAACACTTGGAAAGGACCGCCGATGATCCAAACGCTGCATAACTCGGAGAAGCTAGACGAGATCTATAAAATCTTCACCACACTAAGACTCCAAATGAGAGGATGAGACAGGAGTGATGAGCCATCGTCTTCTTCAAGGGACTCCCACAACACTAAGAGCCTCCTAGATCTACGCCAGAAGCTCTGGATCTAAATTGAGAACATATCCACGCCAGGAGCATCAAATTTGAACCGAGAGCACAAATTTCGGCTAGGTAAACCACCACCACAATTAAAAAGGGAGACTATATAAAGAGGCACATAGGAGCGGAAACACCATATCTGGCTTAGAACGACCTCATAGAGAACGCGGCGTCGCCAGAGCAAGGGATGAGAGGGACTGAAGCGGAGCTGCAACATCAAGTAATTACTTTCTTTATACGTTTTTCGGTAGAATTAGTACGTTTCGCCTCATTTTGTCATATTTTTGTATATCTCAATTTTAACATCACTCAGATTTTAATCATAGTTAAAAGTTTATTTCATACAAATATAAATATCAAATTTAAATCAATTACAAAAATAAGGTTGGTGAAGATGTTACGTATATAGTTTTTTCAGGGATATGTGTAGTTTCTGATTAATTAGCAGGATTTAGTTAGTTTTTGCCACAAGTTTAGTGGTGGTATCTGACTCAAAAACATATATTATATATCAGTATAATTTTGAGTCGATAATGACTTTAGTTTAAATTTAATAGTTAGCTACTTTTTAAAAAGTTAGCTAAGACTAAATTGATACTGTAAAAATATTTAGATATAAAAATGCCCAGTAAAATGATTCATGTTGAAATCTGTAATTTTCTTCGAGAACATTTCGCTTCTACCACATTATTGGTACAATTAATTATGTTTATCTTTATTAAATGAATATTTTCAAAAATATATTTTTCATTAAAGAGGCAAAATACTTCTATATCAATGTTTTATAGATATATAAATAATTAAATAAGATAAAGATAAACTTATTAAGTTTTCGAATTATAATTTTTCAAATTCGATTTTTTATAGTTTTTTGATTTTTTTAAAATTTTTTTTTAGGAATTGAAAATTTCTTTTAGATTTTTTTTTAAAATTTTCAATTAGTTATTTATTTATATATTTATTAAAATCATAAACTTAACTTTTCAAAACCACATGTCTCAACTCTAAACCATAAATCTAGATCAGTTAATACTAGAATTATAATTATCTATTTATCTCTTTAAAAATGTGAGTTAATTTGGTTAAACTAAACATAAAAGTGGTATTAACAATATGTTACTTTTGACGATTTCTCATTTCATTTAGACTACTCTAGGTTAATATAGTTTTCATCATATAAACAGTATATTTTCAAATATACACATAAAATTTTATTGAATTTGCTTAGGTACTTTTTTTTAACACTAAAGAACCTTTTATATATACTTTTTCCAACACAGGGGACCACACCCCATTCAAAAGAAATCAGAGGATTCACACCAATCACCAAACCACAAAAAAGAATAACAGCTTGTGAGTCCTTAAGCAAAAAAGAAAACTAACCAAGAAGGATAGCCACAAGCAACATATGATTGATGTAAATTCTCAGAGATGACACTCTTAGCTATCAAGAAGGCAGGGAGATTAGCCTTTCTACTAAGCAGCTGGAGATCCCACAATCCAAGAGAGGATAACGAGGCATTGATCTTTTGGGAAATCCATTTAAAGGATGGCCAAGCAGGAGGCCTCGTGACTGCGCCCAACAAGTCTGCAGCTTCTACGGCGAAGATAATCTTGTTTTTCCTCAAGCTGCACATGCTCTCTATGGCCCAAATCCATCCAGCAGCATTTGCATCGAGTCTGGATCGTATGTTAGCAAAAGAGGAGCGGCTATGCAAGAGCACCACTCCATTCGGATCTCTTAGTATCCAAGCAACACCTGCAATCAAGGAGTGACAGGTCCAATGAATACCAATGTCACATTTTAACCACCCTTCCGTCGGTGGAGCCCAAAGATTCCTGTCACAGGTCACAGATGATTGACCAGCGTCTTCATGAGGTTTTGCTATCATCTGAGCCTGGTTCCATTCACAGCAATCCTCAAGCGCTTTGTTAACTATCTCAATGGCTTCATAAATTTTTCCTTCAAATATGAAACCATTCCTGTTTTTCCACAGTCTCCACAGCAACCATGGGAAAAATCTACATTTTTCCCTTTCCAATCTCCCCGCTTCGCCCAACTTTAGGAGATGATTGATATTTTGGAAAATGGAGACAGAGTGGCAGCCTTCCTTCTGTACCGGAACATTCGCTTCTGCCCATACACATCTAGCTAGAGGACATGTGAATAGAATGTGGTTGGCCGACTCCGTTTCCTCTCCACACAATTGGCATCTCTCATCCACCTTCATCCCTCTTCTCGCTATGTTCTCTGCCACAGGAAGAGCATTGGAGAGGCACTTCCACAAGAACACTTTAAGTTTTGGTGGAATTTTGAGAAGCCAACATCTCTCCTTCAAGGGATTGAGGGATGGAAGAGCTTCTGCCGTTGCTCTAACCAGAGAAGTGGAAGTAGAGGACCCTAACCAATAACCAGATTTGGCCGAATAAGCTCCACTTTTGTTGTGCTTCCATGCATTGTAGTCTTCCGATTCCGGAGCCACTCTAATTTTTAGGATCAACGCAACATCCACCGGGAAGAAGAGATCGTTGAGAATGTCAATATCCCACTCTCCTGTCTCAGGATGCAACAGAGAGGAAACACACAAATCAATGTCAATAAACTGTTTCTTCATGAGCGGGGCTCTCAACCGGACACCATCATCTATCCAAGTAGAGGCCCACACTAGTGTTTTCCTGCCATTTCCAATCATTCTCTTTAACCCTTTATCCAAAAGCTCCTTCCCAAATAAAATGCTCCTCCATCCAAATGAAGGCCTTCTACCAATCTTGGCGACCTCAAAGTCTTTACCCTCATAGTAGCGGCTTCTTAAGAATCTGGATAGAAGGCAATTGGGTTCATTCATAAGTCTCCATGCTTGTTTAGCCAACAATGCCTGATTAAAGATTTGAATATCTTTAAAACCCAAGCCTCCCAACCTCTTAGGTAAGCACATCTGTTCCCAGCTGACCCAATGAATTTTTCTCTTCTCCTCCACTGAGCTCCACCAGAAGTTAGACATGGCGCTATTCAGGTTGTCACAGGTAGTCTTGGGAAGCTTGAAGCAACTCATAGCATAGACTGGCATGCCCATCGCTACTGCCTTTAAAAGGACTTCTTTGCCCCCTTGAGATAGCGTCCTCGAGAACCAGCTTGAGAATCTCACTTTCATCCTCTCCTTGACAAAGTTTAGCATGTCAACTTTCGATCCACTAAAGCACTCCGGAAGACCCAAATAAGAGCTTGTACCCCCAACATTGGTAATACCCAGTCGCGCATGTATGGCCGCTTTTATGTTCTCATCAACCTTGTCTCCAAAAGTAATGGAAGATTTATCAAGGTTGACTACTTGACCCGTCAGTTCACCATACCGCTTGAGAATATCTTGCATTTTGTTACACTGGTCGATCGATGCCTCCAACATAAACAAGCTGTCGTCTGCAAACAGGAGATGGTGGATGGCGGGACCAGCATTGGAGAACTTGATTCCCGTGATCTGACCATCTCGCTCTGCCCTGTTCATCATGTGCGTAAGTCCTTCAGTACAGAGAACAAAAAGGAAGGGGGAAAGGGGATCCCCTTGCCTTAGTCCTCTCTCCGGTTCCACGAGGCCAAAAGGTTGGCCATTCATTAGCACCGTGTATGAAACCGTCGAGATACAAAACATGATCTTTTGCACCCATCCTGCATCAAAGCCCATCGCAAGAAGCAAAGCTCTAACGTACACCCATTCAACCCTATCGTAAGCTTTGGACATGTCAGTCTTCACGGCTATAAACTCCTCTGAGATCCGCTTGTGTGTCCTGAGGTTGTGCACCGCTTCATGTGCAATCAATATGTTGTCTGAGATCAGGCGGTCAACAACAAAAGCCGATTGGTTCGGAGCTACCAAAGAAGGCAGAAACGGCTGCAGTCTTGATACTATTATCTTTGAGACAATCTTGTACATCACCGAACACAAACTGATGGGACGCAATTCTTTCATGGAGGTACCGGGAATCTTCTTGGGGATAAGACACAGCTGTGTAAAGTTCCACTGAAGAGGGAACACCCCAGTTTTGAAGAAATCTTGTACCTCTATCGTAACTCTCGATCCAACGACATCCCAATATTTTTGGAAAAATAATCCTGACATTCCATCAGCTCCAGGAGCACTGGTAGCCTTGATCGCAAAGGCAGCTCTCTTCACTTCCTCTTTGGAGACCTCTTTTGTAAGAGCCTCATTCATCGAATCCGAAACTCTAGGCAGGAAGCCCTCAAAGAAAGAGCTCAAGTCAGATGGTTGCGAGGATTTGAAAAGAGCCGTAAAGTAGTCAACGGCCACTTGTCCTTTAGACGCTTCAGCTCTATGGGTCGTCCCATCATCCTCTATCAATTTGCTTAGGTACTAGTAATATTCTTTAGCGTAGATAAGGTTAACAAACCGTAAAAAATGGTAGGAACCCTAGCTACCTTATTTTTGTTCACTAACGTCTACTCTGGGACATATACTAAGCATAACACATTAATACTCTTAATTAATGTAAAGCTCCCAGTCACAATTCTTTACTTTCTATGTGCCATAATTTGACACGCAACACACGTTTAAATATTTTATACACATTCAGTTTTTCGTAATGTGCAGTGTTATTGGTTATGTAATAGCGTAGAGTAGAAAATAACAGAAAATAAAGTAAAGGGGGTTGAATTAGTGATCTAAAATGTTTTTTTCTCCATTAAATCTTGCATTATTGATTAACTATTGTACTTTTATATATTTTTAGCTTACCAAAAGTCAAATATTTTATTAATAAATAATTTATAAAAGACAAATTATAGATAAAATTAAGAAATAGAAACATTAGCTTTTGTGATAATCTTAAATTACTGTAAAATTAATTAGTATATATATTTTAATTAAAATTAATTATAGTATATATATTCAGAATTCAATATTTTGTAGAATTCTCTTAAACTTATTACATATTAAATAATCAAAATCACTGGTCCAGTCTCCTCTCTTCTGGAGTAAATTATCTTGGTTTGAAGTAGATGAAAATATTTTATTTGACTAGTCTTCCATATTTTCAGTAAATATACTGAAATTTTTACTACCTCTTTTACCCTAATTAACTGAAACTAAGAAAGAACCAATTTAATATTTTTCAGTCATGTTCTAGGCCTACGGTTATTAACCAAAACTGAATCGAAAATTTTAGTTTTTGGTTCAGTTCGATTAGAAGGTTCGGTTCAAGTTACCAACTAAAAATGTGACTTTTGGTTCAGTTTGGTTTGGTAATCTATTAGTTTGGTTTTCTAAAAAGTGTTTTTTCCAAACATTACTAATTTAAACCTGAAATCCAAACCAAACTAATCAAAATTGAAACCATATATGATCGAATTTAACCTTTTTTGAATTTTATTCAATTTAAACCAAAAATTTAACCGAAAACCAAAAACTTATGTAGAAATTTTAAACCAAATTAACGAAAAGTTTTCGGTTCATTTTAGCGAGATTTTGAGTGACCTGAATTAAGCGAATTCTGAATTAACTAACCCGAACGAACCAAAGAAATCGAACCCGCATACCTACCATGATCTTTTACATAATCATAACAAACAATTAGACCCCTGGTAATTTCTTTGGAAATATTGCATCTTTGTATTTATATAATGTTTTGTTAACATTTATATAATGCTTTGTTATTTTTATATATTTTTGTATTTTTAAATTTGTAGGTATTCTGAACTTATGAAAAAGTTTAAAGTAATTTCCAAGAAAATATACATCCTACGGATATACTCTTTTTTTGGGTGTTCAATATCAGTCTAACCTTAAATGAATTGACACCCATATCCATGTTTTACCATTCGACCATAAAATCCCAGATTATATTTACATTTTCATAAACAAATTTGAACGAAGAGTCAGAAAACAAAACATAGCGATGCAGATATAAGTTCACCGTATACTTTGTATTGAAGTTTTTGTTATATAGAAAAAGAGAGTCCATGAGATTATAAAAATCAGACGAGTGTCATTCGAAAACGCATAAACATATAATGGTTTTTAATTTGCCCTTCAGTCCTATGAACAAACAAACACTATGCACCTTTTCAATACCATTAAGGAGTTAAACACTATGTCGAAAGCATCACTTGTTCTCAAATTTCATGCAATTCTAAAAAAATATTAATATTACTATAAATCAAGTTAAAAGATAAACTAAATAAATTTTACTTTTCTAGTTTCGGCTGATTCTTCACTCCAACTGAAGTTTTATAAAGAAAAGAGTTGACCAACAAAAGCTAATACGAAAAAATTCACTATACAAATATATTTAAATTGCAAATTGCTTGACTTTTGTAAGGAAATTCCATTAATTAATCTAATATGATACCGCCATTTGAAATTAAATGATAATGTCATATTCTGCTAATGTTTTTTTCACTCCCGATAATTTTGTCAACCATTTCCATAATTATTTCCAGCTATCAATTAGTCCAAACATACCAGTATCATATACAGTAGTAATCTATTTATTACCATATGTTCAGATAGTAACCAATCCATAAATATATGCTTGGAAAGAGATATTAAAGAAATATTAAAAATGCAATCATTTGGTTTATCTATAATATATTACTAGTTTAATATCAGCGCCTTACGCGGAATGAATATTATATATATATATTACTTTTATGTATTATATATTTTTACATGTTATGAAATAATAGATATATATTGTAGAATTAAAAATTTAGTAACTGATATGTATGTAATTAAATGGGTGTAAACATATAAATAAATTTCATTAATCCAAACAAATATTTTTTCTATTTTTCGCCATTTGTGTTTTTTATAACACAAAATTTAAATCACTGATAACAAAAAAGTCTGTGAGATGTTCAAAAGTTTAGTAATTTAATTTATAATTTTAAAAACATTCAATGCAAAGTTTAAAATATAAATATTAAGTTGTCAATATTTGTTCAAAATCTTTCTCAAAAAAATCAAAGCAAATTTTGAAATTAAAATAATTGTGTATTTTATATGGTATATAATTTTTTCAAACAATATTAATATATATATATATATATATATTAAAATTTATTAAATAAGACTTCCTACATATATAACTTTGTATCTTTTTATAACATAAATTTTAAACCATGGATCACAAAAAATTTCAATGTGAGATTTTGAACAACTTTAGTTATTTATAGTCAGCTTTAAAATTCAAAATATAATATATACAGAAAAATCTAAAATTTTATTTTATAGTTTATGTGGTTGTTCAATTTATTTTAATAAGTTATAATTTTAAGAAATGATAGAGAATTGACTAACTTTTATCAAATCTTTATAATTCAAAATCATTAATAGTCATATATACTTAAACCACATTAGGTATAAGAAAACAAAGAAAACATTAATAATTAATTTATGGTTAGTTTAATAAAAAATTTATTGTATATCGGGTGCCGTGAGTTTATCTTTCTAGAGAAGCGAGAGCTAGAGAGAGAAAGGGTGCCGTGTTAGAGTGGGAGGTTTCTTTGTCTCTTTTGAGGTTGGGTCTAGGTTTACGGGAGGCGGAAGCTCGTTTAGATCCGTTGACGCCGTCTAAAGTTCCGGGAGGGGGAGGCTTATTCAGCTCCGTCGACGCCGTCTAAGGTTCCGGGAGGCGGGGGCTTACTCAGCTCTGCATCGCCGGCTTCAGGTTATTTCTTCTGGGTGTTTGTGAGCCCATGACCTTCGAGTTCTCCACCGTTTGATGAAGCCTTCAGACGAGATCTCAATAGAGTTTGAAGATCTCAGAAGACAAAGTCGCGGTTAGGAAATGGATTTTTCAGATCTAGTTTTTAAATCGGTTCTGGTGACTTGAAGAGCGAAGGAGATCTCGCGATGGTACGAAGATGCTCTCGGGTGAAAGTCACGCAGATGATGAAGGTGCATGGAGGGTCTCCGGAGTGTTTTCCGGTGAAACGCGGCGGGGTTTGGCCGGCGTTGAGAAGGTGAAGGGCGAAGCGACACTTGTCCTCTACGTGTGAGGATAAGATCAGTGTCGGTCGCTCCTTTTCGGTTCGGGCCATGTGGGCCGTAGGGTTTGGGCTTCGGCCTTTTGTCCCTTTCCTTTGCTCTGTTTGGTGGGCCGTTTAGACTTCACCTTTTGTTTAATGTTGAGCTTGGTCTTCAGTTATGGGGCTTGTACTTGTTCACGGGCTTGGCCTTTTTAATAAACTTAGATGGAAAAAAAAAGTTTATTGTATATTTAGATGTACCAGCATATTTTTATAAGGATTTTAAAAATGATTGTGGTGACAACACGTGGCTAAAAAAATGTTGTAATGTTTCTCTTTTAATATATAGAAAATATATTTTGTGCATGTTATTAGTAAACATTATGTTATTTTTATTTGATTTCGCACATTTATTTAAATATTTAACAACTAAGTTCTTAACTGATTAAACAAACATTTTGATTATTCTGATTGCAATAGGTACAAATTCTTGTACTATCAATTTCATTTTTTAAAATAAAATCAGGGAAAATGGAAGTAATAGGTGATTGGGCCATGAAGAGTGGAGACTATATGTGACACATGCATTGTGGTGGCATGTGCTCAGACCCACTCACCTTTCACATTATTCCCTTTTCAGGTCACCTCCACAGTACTTCTCTTCTCTTGAAAAAATCTAATAAATAACTTATCAGTTTTGCATAGAAGTGTGTTAACTTAATTCTTTCAAGACCTAGATTTCCTAAACCTTGTTTTTCCAAATTCAGGTTTCACACGTATAAATCAAAGTACATCTAATCTAACCAACCGTCATTCTATTTGACACAATTTGAAATTCAAAAGCCTTAATTCTCTTACATCTATGTTTTGTCATATACTTTCATAAACTCTAAAAATTAGTATTTAGCCAAAATAAAAATCTAAAAATTAGTATTTAACTAATTATAAACCATTTTCATTCATTAAAAAGACACAACTAATGTAAAAAAGTTTTGGAATGAATAAATTGTATATTCAATTCAACAAAATTTTGTAAAAGAAAGTAAATTAAAATTTCCTTTTGGTTTGATGATTTTTGTTTGTCAACTATTATCACAGACGACTGTTAATATATAAAAACTAATTTAACTATGTAAATTACATTTTATCATTCGAAATACTTTTCTTATCAGTTTTCTACGCACCAAACTTAGTTATGTTCTACAGTTTTGCAGTGTGATTAAAATCAGAAGCTATCTTTTTTTTTTTTTGGCATCAATCAGAAGCTATCACAATATTGTTTTTACTGAATTTTTAGCGACACAGTATATTTCCATATATAATACGTGGATCTACGATAAGTAGGAGTACATAAACGATGGTTATCATAATTTTTATTTGTAATACATGACATCATGAAAGAAAGCGATGTATGGCATGATGAAAAATCCATATAACAAGATTTATCCATAACCTATAAGAAAATTGCATTTTTCAGACACCGTATTCCGGTGAAAGTGAATTTAACACATATGACCACTAGACTAAAGCATTCCACTTCATATATCAGAAAGATTTAGTCATAAGAAGAACTTAAAATATTTGTTGATTACAGATAAACAAATAAATAAAAGAGTTAGACGAATTTTAGATTTATTATTTTAAAAACTCTTTAACTAAAAAATTGGGAGAAATGGGCTCCTCAGTCCTCACTCACTCTTACGGGAAACCCAGAACATTTGAACCTAATGGTGGGCACTGGGCAATAACCATTAACAATGGCAAACAGAACACAGCAATGATCAATGCGTTGAAATTGATGAAAAAGATTTGTGTCTTTTTCATCAATATCTTGTTCACCCCACCTGAAAATCCAGGTTGGTCGCTTATGTTTTTTCCATACTTGTAATCATTACAATACATCAAGATCTCATGGAGTATATATCAAAGTACTCTTAGATAAAACAAAACCCTTAATCGCAATCAAAATCTCCAAACTTATTCTTTTTTTTTTTTGCTGAACTTTCTGGCAAGCTTTCTAGTTAATGGGTATCCATCGATCACATCATTTTTCATAAAATAAATGATTGAAGAATGAGATTTGTCTTCTTTTTCATTTTCGGATTATGCCTTAATGTTTCGAGTAAATATACATTTTGGTATATCTATCTTATTAAAACAGAAACATTCTGTTGGACCTAACATTTATTTTGTAAGTTTTTAAATTAAATACACATTTATACTTTATAGTTAAACCTACATTAAATCACTAATGTTCCTTTCTTTATAATACTATCCATGTTTCCAAACAATATACTTATTTCTTTATACTACTATCAATGTTTCCAAACAATATATTTTTATACTACTATCAATGTTTCCAAACAATACAATAATTAATCTTAATTATTTTATATATATCATTTTCTCTTTAAAATTTTGTAGAAACGTTATAATTTCATAAATTGCAAAATAATGAACTTTAAAATTTGGATTATAAGATTACAAATTATGAAACTATTACAATTTAAATCCAATTAGATTACATATCGGTCATCCATCAGTTCAATCAATTAGTCTCGGGTTTTAGTGATTTTTTTAATATGTATACTTTAAAAACCTAAATTGAATTGTCAGATCTCCGGATTAACCGGTATAATCACAATCGGGTTGAATTTAAAAACACTGATTTAAATGCAAAAATATTTTAAATACACTCTTTAAAAATTACCAAAATATTTGTTAAATTATTAATGAAATTTTTCATCGTAAAATATTCTGCGCTTCCAAAGCGCGGGTCAAAAGCTAGTATAGAATTAATATTCTTATAGGAAGAAAAGTTTGTTTGTTTTTCTTTCTCCTTTATTTTTTCCTCCACCACTGCACACAAGGCATTGATTCTCTGTCTATATCGCCTGTGTTAAAACCAGTAGCTCTCTCCTCGTTTTTTCTTAATAATTCCGGTGCTTCTCAAAATATATATTTCTTGTTGTATTAAGAAAAAAGCTTAAGTTATTTTTTTATATATTTGATTCTCTTTTTATACCAACCTTTTCAATAGACGCATCTTCTATAGCTATGTCCTTCCATTCCCTTTCTAGTAGTTTTGGTTAGCTGTTGTGCACATTGAGCATCCCATAGTGAATGATTCAGATTCACATATTTTCTTTTATTCCACATTTTCGACATCATCCCTTTAATTTGGTTATATAAACACATCACCTTCTCATATATTTATCATTAGTCGTTGTTTGTCTTTGAAACTTGAAGGCTCTCACAAGAAAATCTACACAACCTGTAGAGTGTTCGGATTACCTTTCAGCAACAATGAGTTATTCTCATCAAAGCATGGCTTCTGGTTTGTTTTCTCCGTTCTTGATTATTGTTCATGTTATGTGTTTTCTTGAAATCTTAGTGATGCTTCTTATGATCATGTTTCTCTCTGAGATCATTTCTAGAGAGATTATTTTCGGTACCGGACTGAGAATTCTCGAGTTATCATAAAGAACGAAATAAATTATCTGCTTGAAACTGGTTATTGACTTTGTATTTGGTAAAATCATTGAAGGTAGTCGAAATGCAAGGGGATATGAATTTGGAAGGACTTATGTTGTGAGGCCTAAAGGAAAGCATCAAGCCACTCTAGTATGGCTTCATGGTCTTGGTGACAATGGTTCTAGGTAACATTCTTCAGATTGTTTGTTTGTATTATAATGATTTTCGTCTGTTAGGCTCAGAGCAATTCTTGAAGCCTAAACTCATGCTTGATAATTTCCCTTGATGGTCTCAAGTTTTAATACTTGTAAAAAGCTTCAACTTTTGGATGTATTTAAATGGACGGAAAAAAGTTGGTTAAAGTTGAATTTTGGCATGTTCTCTAATAACAGTTTTTAACTACAAAATTTGTTTGTGCTTCTTCTTTTTACTTTATTTTCATGAAGATTTATACATTTCCTTTCAAATGTCTTCTCTAATCGGAATATTGAGTTAAGTTCATTAAAGCTTGTAATAAAATACGTTGTACATATCTTATTTCACGGTGGGTGGACCACTAGCTGACTTTAGTTATATTGCTGGTAAAATGTTAAGACAATTTTCTGGTCTCACATGATAAACATTATTCTATGTTTTATTTATTAATCTAAACAAAAAAATCTATTGGAACGTCCATGTGTAAGAGATAGTAATAGAAAGGCCTCTAAGATAGAAAAAAAACAGCGAATTCAATACAAGTAACGAAAGTTGTGTTCTAAGAAAGAAACGTCCATGCATTTCTCACATTGTCTCTGTTTCATCGCAGCTCATCTCAGCTCATGGAAAGCTTGCATCTTCCAAATGTAAGAATCCATTAAACATATTTTATAAGGAATCCACCAAAACCACTTTGAGAATGATTTAATCATGTCGTGCTATTCACAGATAAAATGGATTTGCCCGACTGCTCCTACGCGTCCTGTTTCAAGTCTTGGTGGATATACCTGCACTGCTTGTAAGATGATTTGGCTTTCTTTTAGTCGTATTTTGATTGAAATCTTCAATAAACATCCTTTGATGTATCTATATGTAATACTAGAATTGCAAACTTAGAAAAGTTGTTGAATATTTTTCAGGGTTTGATGTTGGGGAAATTTCTGAAGACAGTCATGATGATTTGGAAGGTTTAGATGCCTCAGCTTCACATATTGCTAACCTTTTGTCCTCTGAACCAGCAGATGGTAAGCAAGAGACATAACCTACTTTTCGATTATAAAATACCAACCATTATATTAGACTCAAATCTATAGTTTTTTTCTTTCTGATATTTATAGTTAAAGTGGGGATAGGAGGTTTTAGCATGGGAGCAGCGATATCTCTTTACTCTGCCACTTGCTATGCTCTTGGACGTTATGGAGCTGGCCACACATACCCTATTAACTTACGAGCTGTTGTAGGACTCAGCGGCTGGCTTCCTGGTTGGAAGTAATTATTCTTCAACCCCTCTTGTTGTGTGAACTTTCCTTTGTTTTAACTTAATGTACGTATATTTCTTTTTTTCCACACTGATAGAAGCCTGAACTTAACTTTG
Source organism: Brassica rapa x Raphanus sativus (assembly GCA_019776045.1). Taxonomy (NCBI): domain Eukaryota; kingdom Viridiplantae; phylum Streptophyta; class Magnoliopsida; order Brassicales; family Brassicaceae; genus Brassica x Raphanus; species Brassica rapa x Raphanus sativus. The sequence continues at coordinate 8,234,690 of WHPY01000004.1, forward strand.
TAGGAGCTTAAGGAACAAAATAGAATGCTCGTATGACGCTGCAAGACGTGCTGCATCGTTACCAATCATACTTACACATGGAACTGGTATATATGTGTAAAAAAGTCCTTTTGTCATCTACATGTACTCTCTTTTTTTCTTTAACTAATTAATGACTGCGAGAAGCTGATCTTTACTTATTGTTTCGTGTCACAGCCGATGATTTGGTTCCCTATAGGTTTGGAGAGAAATCTGCGAATTCTCTTGGCATGGCTGGATTTCGACAAACTGTCTTTAAGCCATACGAAGGGTATTCACATTATATAAGAGTTGCAAAAATAATTCGATTTTATCATTTGTTTGAACATACTTGTAAAGAGTTTTTGGGTTTATGCTAATGTGCAGACTTGGTCACTACACTGTTCCAAAAGAACTGGATGAAGTCGTTCAGTGGCTCACAACAAGGCTCGGGCTAGAAGGCTCGCGCTAAACAGTACAGACTGCCATGCATCTAGCAATATAGGCCCTATGGTCGACCACAAATAACTTGAGATAGTATAATGTATAATGGGTGGGTTTCTTTGGCGGGGGGTTATATAGTTCGTTGTTTTTGGGATTTATTTTGTCGCTTGTTCTTTTGTTTGTCCATGTTGGAATATTGATCATGAATAAAGTAATTTTGTCACCACTTTAGCTTGTTTTTAAAGTATTCACCATCTTTGCTCTTATCGGACAGAGCATAAACGGCAGCAGAAGAGGAAAGGGATGCTATGCTCCCAATTGGATTAATCTGGATTAGTAGTGAGGAATAAGTTGGGACTGGGATTGCCCAAAGCAATCAGACTTTGTCATCTCTCTGAAGCCTCGTTAGACCATCTTCAATTGTACCAAATTTTATTTTGATTTCGTTGATGTTTTATGCTCTGATACCCTGTTTTGGAGTTAAATTATTATTAATAATATAAGAATATTTATGAAAATTTGATTACATTTTTTTTTAAAAGAGAGAACAACTAGACATCATCCTCCACTCCTTGACCAAGCAACGTTAGGGTAATATGTCCGAAGTCCGATAAGTAATCATCTCCACAAAATTTAGCCATATCAATCGTCAAATTCTTTCGACGTGTCAGGGAAATGCTTAGATCCAGGATTCTACTAAAAAAACTTTTGAATTGTATAAACACAATTTTGATGCATATCAATCCGCTCACGTATTCTACAATTTACAATCTTAATTAAAGACATTAACAGATCCAGAAAGAAGATGTCGCCAAACCAAGAATTAATCTACAAGGCCGGAGAAGCCACCGGTCAAGTTCAGGTACATACAAAAACACAAAAGGACATTGTCGAAGAATATTATATCTTTTTCTTTTGTATGAATATTAAATTTATTCAAACAAAAAAAAACGTTTTTGCATCAAAAAGATGCGGACAAGAGTTATAGTTCTATTTTTTATAGTGTATGTAACCAAAAACAACCTCAATTACAAACCGAGTGTCTCCCAACTGCCTCAGTGAATTGACTCTGTTTTTCAACATTACTTTTACTTTTTTTTACATTACTTTTTCTTGGCTTGTGTTGTTGTAAGGAGATATGTAAATTTTTTGGTCTTGCGTTTGTTTTTTGATCTGGCAGTTGATCCTAATTTAGGTGGTTAGGTTTGGAGCTTTTGTAAACTTTTTCCGCTGGGGTCTTTAAGCTTGGCTTGTTTCACGAGTTCAGATAATTACTGGAAGTTTTATTAGAAAAAAATGAAGAACAAAAACAAAATGAATAGTAGCGTTTCGATATCGTATTAACATTTTCCATATGTTTTTTTAACTAGGTGTTTTGCCCGCACATGCGGGCATAAATTTCTTATAATTACTTATTAGTTTATGTCTTATTAATCTAAAACCAGCATAATAAATTATTATTTATGTTTTTAAATAGTTAAATCAAACATCAAAATATTTATATATGTCAAATAATTTTAATCAAAATATATACTTATTATTGCGTTAAGTTTTTTTAAAACACTCATATCTTAGAGATAGTTTAGAAAATATATTTATATTTTTTGGTTGACTAATATTTAATAATAAATTGTTTTGTATCTTAATTTTTTTTAACTTTTATAATAAAAATATTTTTTTCAGATAGACACAAAAAAAGAATATATATAGAAGAATTATCTTTTTGAAAATTCTAAAATATTATTTTGTAATCAATTATTTAATATAGCATATAACATATAAACTTTATATCATTAAAATAAATTAGTGAATAGTTAGAAACTAATAATAAATTAATAACCTATCTAAAAGTCTAAAACCTAATAAAATATGACAAATAAGAAAAGTTAATATAACATATTAATTTAATATTAATAAAATAAAATTCGTTTTTATTTATATAGAATATTCATCAAGGCTATTATTTTATAAATTTAATATTAATAAAATTAAATTCGTTTTTATTTTTATAAAATATTCATCAAAGCTATTATATTAAATTAATGATTTAGTGACTCAACTCAATACAAATAATACATCAATGATAATTTAGCTTAAACTTAATAAAAATATGATAAATAAGCAAAATTAGCTAAAATCATGGAGAACATGACAAGTAAGCAAAATCACTTCATAAATAATAGTATAGATATAGATAGAAGGCTATTATTTTAAATTAATGATTTAGTGACTCAGTTCAAAACAAATAATACATCAATGATAATCTATACAATTATTTATGAAGTGATTTTGCTTACTTGTCATGTTCTCCATGATTTTAGCTATTTTTACTTATTTTTTCATATTTTTATTAAGTTTAAGCTAAATTATCATTGATGTATTATTTGTTTTGAGCTGAGTCACTAAATTATTAATTTAAAATAATAGCCTTGATGAATATTCTATATAAATAAAAACGAATTTTATTTTATTAATATTAAATTTATATGTTATATTAGCTTTTCTTATTTGTCATATTTTTATTAGGTTTTAGACTTTTAGATAGGTTATTAATTTATTATTAGTTTCTAATTATTCACTAATTTATTTTAATGATATAAAGTTTATATGTTATATGCTATATTAAATAATTGATTACAAAATAATATTTTAGAATTATCAAAAAAAGATAATTCTTCTATATATATTCTTTTTTGTGCCTATCTGAAAACAATATTTTTATTATAAAAGTTAAAAAAAAATTAAGATACAAAACAATTTATTATTAAATATTAGTCAACCAAAAAGTATAAATATATGTTCTAAACTATCTCTAAGATATAAGTATTTTAAAAAAACTTAACACAATAATAAGTATATATTTTGATTAAAAGTATTTGACATATAAAAATATTTTGATGTTTGATTTAACTATTTAAAAATATAAATAATAATTTATTATGCTGGTTTTAGATTAATAAGACATAAACTAATAAGCATTTATAAGAAATTTATGCCCGCATAAGTAATTTTGCTTATTTGTCATGTTATCCATGATTTTAGGCTGAGTCGTAATTTAATAAAGGTTTTTAATTTTAGCTAAACTAATTAAAGTTTTGATATCTTTCATGAATAATTATATAATAGTATAGATTATAGAAATTATCTCAAAATAAATTAAAAACCGTTTTGGAAAAAGAAAAGTTAATTATTACATGTGTTTATCTACATCTTTCTTTCTTATTTGTTATTTTTTATAATTAATAGTATATATATACACATATAATAATTATTTATCTCTATAATATTATTTGCGAAGTAAATTTTCGCAACGGAGCTCCCACGTTAAAAGTTAGAGCGGTTAATGTCTTTGTTACCCTTAGTGATTTTATATAAAATTTATTATATAATTAAAAACGAATTTTAAGTTAATAATATTATTATTTATATGTTATATTGGATTATAAATTAATATTTTCAAAAATATAAAGATAATGCTTATATATATTATGTTGTTATCTGAAAATAATATTTTTTAGTTTAAGAGTTAAAAACGAATTTTAAGTTAATATATAATATTATTATTAATACGTTATAATAGATTATAAATTAATATTTTCAAAAATATAAAGTTAATTCTTATATATATTATGTTGTTATCTGAAAATAATGTCTTTGTTACCCTTAATAATTTTATATATAATTTATTATATGATAAAAAGAATTTTAAGTTTATAATATTATTATTTATATGTTATATTAGATTATAAATTAATATTTTCAAAAATATAAAGATAATTCTTATATATATTATGTTGTTATCTGAAAATAATATTTTTTAATTTAAAAGTTAAAAACGAATTTCAAGTTAGTAATATTATTATTTATATGTTATATTAGATTATAAATTAATATTTTCAAAAATATAAAGATAATTCTTATATATATTATGTTGTTATCTGAAAATAATATTTTTTAATTTAAAAGTTAAAAACGAATTTCAAGTTAGTAATATTATTATTTATATGTTATATTAGATTATAAATTAATATTTTCAAAAATATAAAGATAATTCTTATATATATTATGTTGTTATCTGAAAATAATATTTTTTAATTTAAAAGTTAAAAACGAATTTCAAGTTAGTAATATTATTATTTATATGTTATATTAGATTATAAATTAATATTTTCAAAAATATAAAGATAATTCTTATATATATTATGTTGTCATCTGAAAATAATATTTTTAATTTAAAAGTTAAAAACGAATTTAAAGTTAATAATAATATATTTAAATGTTATATTACATTATAAATTAATATTGTAAAAATAAAAATAATAATTCTTATATATATATATATTTTTTTTTATTTTACAACAATAATTCTTATATATATAGTGTTGTATCTGGAAATATTTTTTCAATTTTAAAACTTAAAAAACGAATTTTACTTTAATAATATTATTATTAATATGTTATAATAGATTATAAATTAATATTGTCAGAAATAAAAAGATAATTCTTATATATTGTATTGTTATTTGAAAATTTATCTTTTAATTATAGAAGTTAAAAATTAAGATATACACCAATTTACAATTAAATATTAATCAATGAAAAACATTTGTATAAATATATTTTCTAAAATATTTCAAGTATGTGAGTGTTTTAAAAATTCTAATACAATAATAAATATATATTTTTATCAAAATATTTGATCATATACAGTATAACCTCTTTAAATTAATAATCTATAAATTAATATAATTTCATAGTCTCATACTGAGTTTTTGGTTCAATTAGTATTTCGATAAATTAATATTCTCTATAAATTAATAAAAAATTATAGTTTTGGTGTAGTCCCAACATTATTAATTTATACAAGTTTCACTGTATAAAAGTTTGATGTTTAATTTAGATTTTTTGAAAACATAAATAATAACTTATTATAATGATTTTTTGAATTAATAAATATACATCAATAAATATTTGAAAGAAAATTATGCCCGCATGTGCGGGCAAACCACCTAATTTAGCTTAAACTTAATAAAAATAGAACAAATAAGCAAAATTAGCTAAAATCATGGAGAACGTGACAATGACAAGTAAGCAAAATCACTTTATAAATAATAATAAATAAATAAATAGTATAGATATATAGAAAACTTTAGAAATTTTTGACTAAATATATTTGAAACCCGAAGACTATGGTTTCATTTGCATATGTTTCGGACCATGACTGAAGTACACCTTATTTATTTATGTATCTATTTATTTGTTTTAGTTTCTTGAATTTTGACCATCAATCACTTTTCTACATCGGATTTTGTGAGGAATTATACATTTTTTAATTACAGCTGAAGAAGGAAGAGTACTTGAACAAAGTATCACATGCAATGAATCAGAATGCTGATCATCATCACACTCACTCACAGTCACACGCAGAACATGATCAGAACAATCCTTCCCTAATCTCACAGGCCTCTTCTGTCATTCAACAGGTTTATTCTCTTCTTTTTTCACTATAATTAATGAATGATGTTGACATGGTTTGTTGGTTTATATCCCATTGACATATTTATTGTCACTTTTGGAGTGTAGACAGGTGGTCAAGTGAAGAATATGGCACAAGGAGCAGCCGACGCTGTGAAAAATACTCTTGGGATGAGCCCGGCCACCAACAATCCTAGCAGCCCGGCCGGCAGGACTCACCCGAGCAATCCTAGCAGCCCGGCCGGCAGGACTCACCCGAGCAATCCTAGCAGCCCAGCCGGTACGAACCGCCCGAGCAACCCTAGCTCAAGGAATATATAAACGGAATAATTGAAGGAACGTTGGCTGACTTCTCAATATAAACAAAACTCATTAATGTTGTGTTTTAACTTTTTTTAATGCTTTGTTTGTTCAACTTTCTGATTTTCTGGCATTTTTGTTATGACTTAATCGTATAATAATATCATCCACTTCTTATTTAATTTATATAAATAAAATCAAAAGCCTATATGCTAAAAAATTGCCTCAACAATGAACCATGGTGGGAAGAGATTGTCAGGTTCTTGACTCTTTTTTGAGTAATGTAAAAAGAGATGAAGAAATGATTTCTCTCTCAGAGTGCTCCCCGCTATGGTGGCCTCATTCAAATGAGACGCGATGCTTCAGTCATTTGACATACCAACAAGCACAAACATATACTTAGTAGCTCGAGACGGTCTAATGGAGATGGAAGGATTCACATCCGTCTATACAAATGTCATGTGTTCACAAAGTCTGCTTTACTTAACCAATAGGATTTTCACCAGGAACTTGGAAACACAAAAGCTGCATTGGATTATCATGTGTCCATCAACAGTGACGCGTATGTGGCTACTTACTTTGGAAACACGGATAAACTAGTTGCAGCAATGTATTAACAGAGGCATAATACTCTGTTCCTGAGCAGCAAAGCATTTGCAGAACTCACTACTCAGGGGTTTGAAGGCGCTGGGCTGAAGAATGCTCTCTGGAACATTTTTTTTTTCTTTTTTGAAGAATTGGTAGAGGTATTGATTTGCTTGAATGCTTCTGTGAATTTGAGCTTACCGCTGACTCTATTCTTACTTCTACTCTTGAGTTGAGACACAACATTTGTTCATGCACTATTACATTTTGAGGTGGTCAATATCAATAAAAATTAGCTTGTGATTCTACTGTTTAAAAGTGGTCTAAACCACAAAATGACCAGTCTTTTAAATTGTATTTTCTTCTTAAAACAACATGACCATAAGGGTGTGACAAAACGAGAGTCCCATGCCTCTCCAAAGAAGTCAATCAATCTTTGGACGTTATAACGAGTAAACCCAATGCTCCTATGAGAATGTACTGCAACAAGAAAGAGAAAAGATGCAAAATGTCTCAAGTCACATAACCAAACAGACTAAAAAAAAATTCATTTTAGGTTTCGATCAAAGAGTGAGTTTGTGTTGTAGTACCTTGATGATAGGCTTTTCTGTCATAATGATAGTCACCCATCCAACGTAAGGCAAGAACCTGAAACAAGACCAAACCATTTATGAGTCACACGATAGAGCTTTCAATTTAAAACACATAACGAGTTGTGTAATGGAATTATTACCCAACCGCGCGACCCATTATATGATGTCGATGAAGCCACTGCTGCCCTTCAGCATAGAGAAGTCTATCATCTCCATAGTTATTGTCACCTAGAAAACAATAATAATAAAACTTAAAAGAAAAGCAATCAAAAGGTGAAATTTCAAATCAACAGAAGCAGTAGTACCTTTAGTCAAAACATCGACTTCTCCTGTATTCTCCCTTTCGTGAACCTATAATGTGAATCAAGCTCACTTCACAGTATAAATAACCGAGAGAATTGATGATAATGAGGAAGTCATTTACCTTAATGACACGATGTACAATGGGAATATCACGACCCTGTGGAGTGGAGAAGCAAAATTGGTTAAAGACACCAAGAAACAAACATAATCATGAGACAAAAAAAAACAAGAAGATGGAAACTTACATCAACATTGAAAACAACAATCTCTCCTGCTCGAATAGGGTCCTTACTCATGTGCAAGAAGAGTATATCTCCCTACAGAACCATACACTATGATTTTAGACTATGATCAAAAAGCACAATGTAATAATGCATAGTAAGGACAAGTTAGTACCCTCTTGAAGCCAGGTTCCATACTTCCAGAGAGAACAACAACCACAGGAGATTCGCTGCCGGTGACACACATCAAAGCTTTCCATATGATCAAAGCAGATGTAACAATCATCCCTAAAACACACACAACAACACTTTGTCATATTAGTGCGAAACAAAATATAAAGTCTCCAACTTTAACAATAACGTTTTATCAAATTTGCCCTCAAGATCTACCACTAGTGTAACCCTTTATGCTAATTAATCAAATTAAGGTAAAAAAGAATCTGAATTGGAGCCCAGTTTGAAGGAAGCGAAGAACTAACCAAGACTGATGGCCTGAGTGAGATGCTGACGGATCTGAATTGATTTGATTGAATCTATGGTTTCTCCGACCAAACCCATCTTTTGACTTTCTGATTCTCGACGGGATAGTTCAGATAGCAGACACCAACCTTGTTTCAAGCGAAGCAGAGGAGGAGGAGAAGAAAGAACTCTCAGTGTCAAGGAAGGTCTTGTAATAAAGGCACGATTGAGTTGATTACTCCAAGGCGTTTTCCCAGAATCAGAGAACCGGTTTACAAACGACATCCGGTTCAGTGACGTGGTTTAAATCTTTGGTTGGCTACATTTTGATGACGTGGTTGATTACACATTATTATGACATGGCAATACTTTACCCCTCCCTAGACTGGGACTGAGTCGACTCGGCTGTTTTCAAAATCTCGTTGATTAAAGAACCAATATCAATAGATGAATACATGTAGGCTGGAGAAAAAAAAATGTAGAACCAAATCAAAATATTTAAAACTGTGCCGTAACTCTCAGATATCTAAATGATTTCTATATTTCTATATTTGAAAGAATTAGAACCGAACCCATATCTGAATATATAAATTTATTATACATGTAAATAACTAAATATATTAATTTAAAAATCTATAAAATAATATCAAAAATATTTGAAAAACCTAAATTATTATAAAGGTGCTAGAAAATATTTATTTCTGAAACTTTATCAAATCATAATTTTTTTTTTATCAACATCGGCTTCCAAATTGTAATCTTACAAGAAAGATGCTTACTTCGTGAATATTTTAAAATGTATTTCATTTGGACATGTATATATATCATGTTCAATATATATACACACAAACAGCTCCGGCTGAGTTACGGGGTCAGTGAGTGTGGCCGCCTTGGACCAATGGTCGACCGGTTCAAAGGTTTAAAATGATGTTAAAAATGAAGTAGAGTGGACTTTTTAATTCTAAAATCTATTTTGGAATAAAGATTTAATGTTTTAGAGATGCTCTTGTAAACACTTGTGCAGATGTATGAAGGGATTTTCAGTATGAATATATATATTGCAAACAACCGGTACGCGCTGTATGTTTGGTCGGCCTGATTAATGTGAGATCTAAGAATACATCATTTATTGTGATCATGGTTTGCTACAAGCCTACAACAGAAACTAGATATGAAAAATGTTTCCTACAGTTAATATATGCTTTTCTCATAGAGATTGTATAGTTACAACAGCCTTTGAACATGTATGATACATATTTTTGAATCGTAAAATATATGAACCTTTCTGATGATGATATTTGTATCCAATATGGAAAAATCTTGGGATCTTGTGAAATGATCTTTTACAGGGAATGTGTCATCAGTGGTGCTGGCTACAAGATGCTAATTGACATCCCTGAATGGATCGCTCCCTCTAGTATGTTCTCTGAGAAGCTTAGCATATCCCGCAATGAATCTGCAGAGATTTTAAACGCAAAGGTTTATCATTTACGAATTTCTTGGACGATGGTTCATTGAGTCTTTATGTGAACTTACCCCGCAAGAAGGATGGCTAGAGATGTAAACATGAAGATGTGTTGATAACACTTATGTTTCGATTTCTTGTGTTTCATGTCATAACCAGGAGGAATGTGCTTGGGGCTCACGTATCCGTACTGCGGACGGAGAAGAAGGACAAACCCTAGTAAGAAACCTGCTAGGAACCCTCCACAGTGAGCAGAGTTGTCTACACGTGGTAAGAATCCAACGCTTAGGTTCAGTGCAATGATCAGGATCAATGTCATAAGTGCCGTACACTGCAAAAGTCATTAAGATCAGCTTTCAATAATGTACAATAAACCAAACCGGTCCTGAAATTTGGGAGAAGGGGGAGGGGGTTTAAACAATTTAGTAAGAATTTTAATTAAAAAAATTAAAACAATTTGGCGACCTATATATATATTAACTTGAAAATTTTTTGAGTATCCATTCACAAAGTTTCACTTGGCTATAGTAATGACCGGCTATGACATGGACCGGCTCTGACCATTAAGGTTGAAGATGATAAACTTTATTAACCTTATTTTCATAGATTGTCCAGTTTGTGATCAGCTCTGAGAGCATTGCACCTAGTAACCCGAACAAGGCGCCAGATGCTCCTACTGATACCCTTTCTCCTCGTGAATCTGTCAAGCAAGACATAAGGCTTCCACCAAGACCGGAGAGAACATACAAAGCTCCGATTCTCACTGTAGTTTCCATCAAAAAACTTCAATCAAAATAAAGCAAACTTAACAAAAAAAAAATATATAGAGGGGTTTTAAAGATTCTTACAGAATCCAAATTCTTGTTCAAGACGCATTCCTATACAGAGAAGGCTGATCATGTTAGCCAGAAGATGGAGGAGTCCACCGTGAAGCCAGATGCAAGATATGAGACGCCATCTCTCACCTTCCTCCACAAGTCTCCTCTCGAGTGCTCCAAGTCTTCTCAGCCTAAAAAATCAACAACAAGGATGCTTCCATTATGTATATATAAACCCTAACAGATTCTTGTCCTAATTGTTCATTTTTCCTACGTGGGAATAGAAGGACCGATAAGAATATTCTCCTTCATCGGTTGAAAAGAAAGCCTTCCAAGGACATCAAACAAGAGACACTCATCTGATCTCGCGGGGCAATCGTTCACATACATTGTAATGGCGAATGTGATGAAGTTGGCTGCGAAGATGAGAGGCACGAGCCATGCGTACCATGGCACGGGAAGGGGAGGGCGAAACGGAGGTCGAGCTGGTGGTGGTAATGGTGGTAGTCCGTTTTCGATGTCTGATGGATTCGGCGGTCTCTTCCCCATTTCTGGAAAAGAGTATAACGCGCCTTTGATCGCTGGTCTTGTGGTTGAGATTTGAGGATTAGAATGGTTTCCGACAAATCAGGAAAAATGGGAAGCTGAGAGAGAGTTTCGGAAAACTTGTGGCCCAAGTAAGGGTTCTGACTTTTTATTACATTAGGCAGTTATGTTCGGTAAATTGGTTTGGTCTAAACCAAACGGATGCCAATCAGAACTAGCTTGGAGAAGAATAATTAACCAAACCGAGTCAAACTGAACTTTGTAAAGTACCACCCGAAATTAATATATAAATTGTCATAGAAATATAATTTTTAGAATATGTTATGTAAAATTCTGCAATAATTAAACGAAAATCATGTGTCACAAAAAAAGAAGGTTAATTATCTTACCGATCAAATTAATTGAATAAGAAAAGCGCTTAGTTTCATTGTTTATCGGTAAATCACTTTGATTTGGCCCATGTCTTTAAACTCACAACGCGTAGTTTTTGGAGCTGAATAGTCACAAACCGTTATGTTTAAAAAAATATATATATTTAGTAATTTATTTATTTGTAAAGCTCGTTTTGTCTTTGCTTCAAGTTCTATTAATATCGCACAATATATTCAGCAGCTCCATGCACACAAAGTAGCTCTCGTTCAAAGAGCTTTCTAATCGGATCAAAATCTGTAATTCTTAACAAACCATTTTCTCTCATCTCTCTCTCAGTCTCTGAAAGTTTTGAAAGGTAACACCCCTTCTTGATTCCTTATGGATCTTTGTCTAACTTCAAGATTTATTCACCTTCTTGAATGTCTCTCTGATCAGATCTTGTTTTCATCAATATCCTCTGTTTCTTCAGATTTGAATATCAATCAGTTAAGTTTAAAACAGTTGATGTATTGACTCTGATCTTGAAGCATGTTGTCTAATATCCAACATTTTGTTTTAACTACTTATGTATAAGGAAACAAATACTATCTTTTACTGATGTGAGGTTAGAATTGTTTATAGGTGAAAAACAATGGAAGAGTTCTTGTTACATGGAAGGTTACACGCTACAATCTATGAAATTGATGCTCTCCATGCTACTCTAGGAGGCAGATCAGGTTTCTTAGGAAAGGTATTGTCTCAATTTATAAGATTCTTTTGTCCACAAAAAAAAAAAACCTAGAACAATTTAAATAACCAAATCAATGGTGCATAATCTACATGAACAATACGTGACAGTTTGTATGCAAACATTCTGTGCAATTTATAAGTTTTTAATTTCTTCTTCATTTTTTTAATTCTTGATTTACAATTTTTTTAACTTTATTTTATGTTTTCAGATGCTAGCAAATGTAGAAGAAAAGATCGGTGTTGGCAAAGGAGAAACTCAGCTATATGCTACAATCGATCTAGAGAAAGCTAGAGTTGGAAGAACAAGAAAGATAACAAACGAACCAAAAAGCCCAAAATGGCACGAGTCATTTCATATCTACTGTGGTCACATGGCTAAGCATGTTATCTTCACTGTCAAAGACGATAATCCCATCGGTGCAACGTTGATAGGAAGAGGCTACGTTCCTGTTGAGGATATTCTCCATGGGGAGGAAGTTGATAGATGGGTTGAGATCCTAGATACTGAGAAGAAACCTATTGAAGGAGGGTCAAAGATCCATGTGAAGCTTCAGTACTTTGGTGTTGAAAAAGACAAAAACTGGAACCGTGGCATCAAAAGTGCTAAGTTCCCTGGAGTTCCTTACACTTTCTTCTCTCAGAGAAGAGGATGCAAAGTTTCTTTGTATCAAGATGCTCATATTCCTGGAAACTTTGTCCCCAAGATTCCTTTAGCTGGAGGGAAACACTATGAGGCAGGCCGATGTTGGGAGGATATATTTGATGCCATTACTAATGCAAAGCATTTGATTTACATCACTGGTTGGTCTGTTTACACTGAGATCTCTTTGGTGAGGGACTCAAGGAGGCCTAAAGAAGGAGGAGATGTGACTATTGGTGAGATACTCAAGAAAAAGGCAAGCGAAGGTGTTAAAGTGATCTTGCTTGTTTGGGATGATAGAACATCAGTTGATCTGCTTAAACAAGGTGGACTTATGGCTACTCATGATGAAGAAACTGCTAATTTCTTCAGAGGAACCGACGTGAACTGTGTCCTGTGTCCTCGTAACCCTGATGACGGTGGAAGCATTGTTCAAAACTTGCAAGTCTCTACTATGTTCACTCACCACCAAAAGATCGTGGTTGTGGACAGTGAAATGCCTGGATCAGCGAGAACGAAATCAAGAAGGATTGTGAGTTTTGTTGGTGGTCTTGATCTTTGTGATGGAAGGTACGACACACCGTTCCACTCCTTGTTCAGGACATTGGACACTGCGCATCACGATGACTTCCATCAACCGAACTTCACCGGCGCAGCGATAACCAAAGGTGGTCCTAGAGAGCCGTGGCATGACATCCACTGTCGCCTTGAAGGACCTATTGCATGGGATGTCTTGTATAACTTTGAGCAGAGATGGAGTAGACAAGGTGGCAAAGACATTCTTGTTAAAATAAGAGACCTTGACGATATCATCGTCCCTCCTTCTCCTGTTCTGTTCTCAGAAGATCATGACACGTGGAACGTTCAGCTCTTTAGATCAATCGACGGTGGCGCAGCAGCTGCGTTTCCTGAATCCCCTGAAGCTGCAGCAGAGGCAGGTCTTGTGAGTGGTAAAGATAATATAATCGATAGGAGTATACAAGATGCATACATTCACGCGATTAGACGAGCTAAAGACTTCATCTACATCGAGAACCAGTACTTCCTAGGAAGCTCCTTTGCATGGAGTGCAGATGGAATCAAACCTGAGGAGATCAATGCTCTGCATTTGATTCCAAAGGAGCTGTCGTTGAAGATTGTTAGCAAGATCAAAGCTGGAGAGAAGTTTAAGGTTTATGCTGTTGTTCCAATGTGGCCTGAAGGGCTTCCTGAGAGTGGTTCGGTACAAGCTATATTAGATTGGCAGAGGAGAACGATGGAGATGATGTACAAAGATGTGATCAAGGCACTTAGAGAGAAGGGACTTGAGGGAGAAGATCCAAGAGATTATCTAACGTTCTTCTGTCTCGGTAACCGAGAGGTCAAGAAAGATGGAGAGTATGTGCCTACAGAGAAACCTGAACCGGGCTCAGACTATATGCGAGCACAAGAAGCACGGCGCTTCATGATCTATGTTCACACCAAAATGATGATCGGTTAGTGTTTTAACTCTTACAAGAACTTATAATTTTTTTTATTTGGTAAATCCCTTGGATAGTAGAAAAAGAAATTATGACAAAAAATGGCATACGGAAAACTCAAAATACCATTAAATAAAAACTAAAATAATTAAATTACTCAAAATCCTAAATGTATTTTTTTTTTCAAAATCCTAAATGTATACTTTATCCTAATCACACACCATAAATATTAAACTCCAAATCCTAAACATTAAACCCAAAACCAAATATATTATTTGTATATTTTGAATAAAAACTATAAACAAGATGCTTTTAACATCTCATTTTGCAGTTGATGATGAGTACATTATTATTGGATCTGCAAATATCAACCAGAGATCAATGGATGGTGCAAGAGACTCAGAGATAGCCATGGGAGGCTATCAGCCATATCATCTCTCAATAAGACAACCAGCTCGGGGTCATATCCATGGATTCCGCATGTCATTATGGTATGAACATTTAGGAATGCTTGATGAAACTTTCCTCGATCCATCGAGCCAAGAATGTGTCCAGAAAGTTAACCGTATTGCTGATAAGTATTGGGATCTTTACTCAAGTGAGTCACTCGAACATGATCTTCCTGGCCATCTACTTCGCTACCCGATTGGTATCGCTAGTCAAGGAGACATCACTGAGCTTCCTGGATGCGAATGCTTCCCCGACACGAAAGCTCGTATCCTCGGCACTAAATCTGATTACCTGCCTCCAATTCTTACAACCTAAGGCTCTGTGGCAGAATCTATAGGTACTAAATAACTTTCTCTCCTCTTTTCTTCTGCTGCAATAGCTTTATTAATAAAACCACTAGCTTATAATATCGTTTGGTGTGATGTTTCACCACTATGCTTTTGATTTTCGTTCGCACTCTTTAGGTTTTTGGAGAGAATGTAGGCTTGTGCCTTTTGGTACTTAATTATTTTGATGCTAATTTCTTATGAATTTATATATTATGTCTTTTAACTTTCTGGACTATTTTTTTATTATAATCATTGTTTATGTTTAGTGTTTGATTAAATTTGTTAAAATCATAAGAATTATCTAGTATTTGGTTTTAGATGTTGTGAGGAGTTAGATCACTCTTCCCCACAGTTTAAAATCTTTAGAGACTGTAAAATCATCATAGAGTACTTATTAGTCGTTTCATATACTGTAAAATTATATTCACACTTATCAACGAAATTCATATAGTACCAACCATACTAAAAACGACTGAATCCATAAAACATTTTGTAGACTTTGATGATTTTATTATGTACTCTCTTTTTTTTTGCAAAAAAACAAGAGCACTTAGTAAAATTATCATAGTCAACAAATGCAACCCAAGAAAGCATGTTTAATAGATTCAGTCCTTCTAGTAGGATTTGTACTGTATAAACTGGTGGTGGATAAGTGTGAATATAAGTGGGAAAGAATGAAGTAAACTTGTGCGGTTGATTTTATTTAGGACATCAAAGTCAGTCAACCCATGTGAGAATGTCTTTCGCTCTTTAGGTTCTCTAAAACTTCTTAAAAGACACTTAACTTCTGGTGATCTCTCTCTCTCAAGTACTTAATGTCCAAAAGACAAGTTGCCGTACGATAACGATAGATGCTAAAAATTTTATCTCTTGCTAAATCTATTTGTTATAGGTATATAATTATTGAATTCACAAATGTTTCACTCCAATCATATGGATTTTTAGATATAAATTAATTGAGTTCCAACATCTTGACCACAAATGGCTTCACTGAAAGTTATGTAGAACACGGAAACAAGTACTATAAAGCACAAGAATGAAGAGAAGTTGGTCTAGTCTTTCTATTACTACCAAGAAGTTTCGAAAGAAATACACTTTGACTAGTAGTCTTTATACGCGGCAAAATTAGGTTTTGAAATGAGAAACGTGGCAACAGCCTGTGCCAGGTTCTCCTTTGGCTAATGATAGAGAGATGGAACCAAAACTGAGTGGAAGAGATTCATTGAACTCTTTAGAATCTTTCTCCATCAATAATGTTTTTGTCTTCGTATATCTCTCTTCAACCTATTTTCTCTTGATTTTTAGTTATTTTGAAGTTGCTTGTTTTAAACGTATAAAATGTCTCTAGTAACTAAATAAAGCATATGACAGACCTATATATTTGTAATGATCCAAAGACAAAAACGTGATTCCTCTATATTTATATTCAAAAACTTAAAAATAATACTTTGCAAAATGTCCATATATTTGATAAACCATAAATTTTTCAGTTATATTTTTAATGTTTGTGGTTCTACAAAAAAAGTATCATAGAACAAAAATATGGTTCTCAAATTATTAAAAATGCCAGTGTTTCAAACTATATAGTTTTATCCGCTAGTTTCATGGGCTAAATCTGGCTAGATTTCTGTCTAAATTTGTAACAATTAACTAGTAACATTTTCTAATACATCGTAATAGACTAATTAACACGGCTGAGAAAAATAGCCAATCCGAAAAACCAAACTAAATCCAATCTGAAAAAGTTATGAGAAATTGTTGAAATTCTATAAATTGGATATTAATTTAAAAATACACTTAGTTAAAAAAATATCATAAATTTTGAGTTTAAAATTTAGTGATTATTATTTAGATTTTATATTTAGAGGTGGGGTTAAAATAGTTTATAAATTTATATAAATAATTCTTAAAGTATTTATAAAGTGGTTATTTTTAAAAATAAATTTGAAAAGTGATATAAACTTTAAAGTAAGATTAAAAAATTTCCAAAAATTATACCAAACCCGAATTAAAGATGGTAAAATATTCGAATGAATTTAACAAATTTAGTATCTGAAGAATCACAATCAAACTGAATACAAACTATATCTAGTTTTAACCAAAACATATCGAGTATTAGAAAATATCAAATCACAATTATATGCTTAAAATATATCAGTTATTTTAGATTTTAAAAATATCAAAATATTATAAAATATTCTGATTTTTAAGTTAATTAAAATATTAAAAACTAAAAATAAATCTACAAAAATAGCAAATACTCAAAACACCGGAAATATCCAGAATACTTGCTTGTTCTCCACCCAAATATCTAAACCAAACTAATTTTTATTTTAATTTTAGGTATTTAATTATACATTCTTCAATTTATAAATTTTAACATAATATAAATAGGTAATTTAACCTAAACTGAATCTAAACCAAAATTTATCGTTACTCAAATGGACATACAGTAAAACCTCTATAAATTAATAATGTTGGGACTTTAAGATTTTATTAATTTATAGAGATATTAATTTACCAAAGTTTCCTTTTTTAGTTTTTTCTTCTATTTATGAAATATTTTATTTATAAAATAAGAAAATATTTTATTTTACCGTATATAACATTATTTACATTTGAAAATTTTGACTTTCATTTTTTTATTATATTATATGGTGTATATTTTTATGTTTCATATAATTGTTATGTGGTTTTCGATATAGCTTTACTAAATATTATCAAATATATTAAAATGTTAAGAAAAAAATAGAGGTATTTTTATTGTGAATATAAAACGAACAATATAATGCTTAGTTTGTACCTATATAAAAATATATATAGATAAATTATTAATTTATAATTTTAATGGGACTATATATTTAAATGGAAGTTTTAAAAATATTATTATCTTACTATTTTATTGATTTATGTCATATTTTATACCAGCCCAAATTGGGACTGGTAAAATTTATTAATTTACAGCGATTATAAATTTATAAAGTATCAATTTATAGAAGTTCTACTGTATGGCGAAATTTACTCCCTTCTTCCTGATAATGTGGCACAAGGAAAAGAGAGACAATATGATACGTTTCATTAACCATCACCACAGCCCCCTCCCCCACCCCAAAATGTAACATTTAAATAAGTTCAATCATTTTATAATATATTTCACCTTATAAAGTTATAAGTGAATACATGCAGTGAATCTAATTATAAGCTCATTTTCACTTGATTTTGAGCCTGTGAACCAAACACCAATCTCTCACACTCTTTCTACTTTTTCCAACAGCACACAAAGAAACTCCAAACTTATGATTATTGTCAGAACTTTTTCCCCTTAATTTATTTCAAACCCAAGAAGAGATCTCTCACCGTTCAATTTCACGCAGTACTTTTTGTGTGACGTTGTTGGTACGACCAATCTCTGTGCAACACACACATGCTCTCATTTTAAACTCACTCATTGATCAACAACCTCTCTACTACTCTACCTCTTCTCAGAAGAAAAATAAAGTTAAAAAGTGCAAATTCAAAACTTCATCTCTCTCTCTTTCTTCTCTGATCCCATCTTAATACACATGGCTTGTATACTGAGCTGCTCTCACGGCGTCGTGATCGCTACAGCCATGGTTTTCTCAACCACTGCTCTGTTTCTGACGATTTCCCGCCAATTCTCTAATAACCAAACATCAGATCAACAGATACTCCGTTCATGTCTTTCTTCAGGTACCCTTTTGTCTTCTCCAATCATCCTCCGACAACAATTTTTTTTTCTTTTCTGAACTTCTTGTTCTGTCGATGCAGAGGAAAAGAAGAAACTGAGGAAGAAGAGGAAGAAGGTGAAATTTGCAGAGGACGTGAAGGAGCCGAAAGGGAACGGTGAAGAGTATCGGAAGAGAGAACATCTCCGGAGAATCGTACCGGAAGGGGGGACTAAACCGGAGAAAACCAGTTTGGTTTGTAGAAACGACATGCCTGCTAACAGGATGGCTTTGTACAATGGGATTCTTAGAGACAGAGATCATAGACTTCAGTGTTCCTATTGACTTTTTTTTTTACATCTTTTAGTCAAGAAAAATGCTGAAAATATTGTAAAAATAGTTTTCTTTTAATTCCGGGAGAAACATGTCTGTATGGCAATTATTGTAGTAGCTCACTTTTCCCTTTTACTTTTTTTTTCTGTGTAATTTTCTTCTAAGAACCAGTGTAAATACTGTAAATGATTAATATCTAAAATAGGGGTTTTTTAAAACCTTTGACCCATCTTTTGGTTTATAAATAGTAAGATTCCATGTTTCGCTTATTAATAAAAATATTAAATTTTAATTATAAATATTTTATCACTATTTCAGATAACTGAAAGCCAATAATAATTTAATAAATTCATTTTTATGATTTCAAACTATCACTATAAATTAATAAAATGTTTATATTAAAATGGAGGAGTACTGTTTTAGTAAACATGAATGAGTAAAAACAAACAGATTATTTTACTCTCACATTCTTGGAAAAAAAAGAATGATGCACCAAATTTTAGACCAGAAAAAAAATATGTTTTTCAACAAAATTCATTTAGAAATAAAAAGTTAGTGAGATATGTTTTCGAAAGAAAAAAGAAGAAGATATGGTTTGGATCAACTGTTGGTAAGAGTTAGGAAAAATAAAAGACACACTACTGTTAAAAAGAAAGGGGTTAAACCTCTGTTCAAAAATGCGGGTGCCTAGTCGATTAATCTGCCGCCTAGGCGTTCGGCGTAAGGCAAGCGCGGCGATTTTGACACAGATAATGAACTCGTTGGGACACAGATAATGTTTCTAGAGCGATTGTGAAGACTACAGAATTCTATTTCGGAATTCCAAGTTCAGAAAACTGTTTTTTTTTGTCGTCAAATGTTAAAAACATATATAAATTCAGTAAAGTCCAATCACTCAATCGTTTGCATAAAGTGAAGAGTATAGTGCAAGCATGAGTGTGAATATATATTCCGAATATTCGGCCAACGAATAATCAATGACATAACTCTTGTCTTTAGCATTACCGTATAAAAAGTTTAGGGTCTACAACAGATCAGTCATTTGAATTGATCGATTGTTAGTTAGCATCTTTTCAAAATGGAATGACGTGCCATGACAAATACTATGTACAATTTGAAAGCCAGATCTCCACATGTGGGGGTTTGATGAACCGAAACAAACCATAAGGGCCATACTGTCAACGAAACACAGGCGGTCCGAATCGCAAACTTTGCTGGTAGAGCTAAAACCGAGACCACGTGATGGTCCACCAAAAACACCACCTTTCGTGTCTACTAATTTTTTTTCAGATTAAACTATTGCAATTATATATGAAAATTTATAAAATATGTTGCATGCAATTAATACCACTAACTCAATAGTTTACAACTAATCATTCGCTTTATTTCACCCAGAAGATTTACCCTCTAACCGTTACCTAACATACATACCTTTAGCTTTTGCAAAAGCAGTCAATTTTGCTTTCATTTGGCAACAGTATTTAATTTTGTTTAGTAGTATTGTATTGTAAAGGAGAATAAAACAAAAGTACTCCAAGGCACTAATAAGCCAACGGTGAAAAGGTTGATAAATCGGTCCAAAAGCAAATAATACGACAATACTCTGGACACATGGCTTTCAAGGTCGTTTACCAACCCCATTGTGTTTTATTGGAGAAGAAAAACATAAACGGTTGCAAACCGGAGCATGGATCATGCCTTTGCACACTACGTCTCTTCATTTTATCCCCGTTAAGATGAAACAAACTTAGGTGATGATTGTTTTCTAGGTTTTAGATTTTGGTTTTTCGATTTTTGGTTTTTAGATTTTGGTTTCTAGATTTTAATTTTTGGTTTTTGATTTTTGATTTGTAGTAGAATCCGGTTATTAAAGAAGCATAAATGGTTATTTTAGATTTTGATTTTTAGTTTTTAATTTTTGCATTTAAATTAATAAAATGAAAGTAATTTTTTCATTTTCAAAATAATAAAATATAAAAACTATCATCAAAACACACATAAAAATATTTTAATACAATTTTTATAAAAATATATATTAATACAAAAATAAATATACAAAATAAAACTAACAAAATCACATATTAGTGCAGAAATTTGATAATATTTTTTTAATAGTTAACTAATATGATTTAATTGTATGTGTAAAATTTTACTATATATGCATTACTTGCATATAAAATTTAGAATAAAATAAAAGTACATAAATAATAGTTGCAAAAAATTAACAATATTTATAAAGTTGCATATTAAAATCTACATATATGGTATAGTATAGTAAATAAATATTTTTTTTTTTCAAAACTAAAAGATTAATTAATAATTATTTTTTTCCAAAACTAACAATCTAGATCTACACATATGGTATGGTAAATAAATAATAATATTTTTTTCAAAACTAAAAGATTGATTATAATTTAAAACAGTGACAAAAGAATAAAATTTATATTATTCAACTATTGTATATACAAAAATAATTATTGTATATACAATTAATAGATAAAATTTTAAAATACAAAACTAAATAAAAGAGTAACAAATTTTTACTATAAAAATTATGTTACAAAATATTGATTAAAGCATAATGAATTAATTTACCTTAACAACTTCAATTAATTGTTTATAAAAGTAGTGTAAGTAAACTTCAAATGATTAGAGAGTGGTTTTGGAGGGTTTTTCTTACTAAAATTCTAAAGCTTATGTGTATTTTGTGTGTTTCTGTAGAATATTACGGTAGGTTTTATATAGAACACTATATAATTAAAGTTATTAATTTTTAAAAAGAAGAAGAACATCAATTTTTTTGGACGTGAGTTGTTGTAGAGAAAACCAACAGAATGTAGATTTTAGTTCTTAGAAGGAAGTAATAAAAAGAGACAAAAACTAGTTCCCTAAAAGAATAGAAAATTTATTTGATTAAAATCGTGATTGGACAGAAATAGTTTTTGGAAAATAAAAAACCAAAAAAAAAATTAAAAATACAAACAATCATTAATAATATAAATATGATTCTGGATCTTTTAGGAATGGCTAGTTTAAGACGGTTGGTCTCGTCAACGTGCCATTAATTTATTTGTTCAGCTATTGATCTTTACACAACTAATATATATACTGTAGCTGGGGGAAACCAAATTGTTGGCTAACAAATATTATATTTACATATCTAAATAACGAAATTAATTACTTTTGTGGCTCTTGTATGCTAATTTTTTTGATTGAGATCTCGGCAAATGATCTTCTAAGATAACCCATAAACAAAAAAAATTATTCAACTGTTATGAAAAAGTTGATTTATCATTAGAATAACAAAATGATCAGGAGAGAGAGTGCGAGAGTTACGATCATGAAGAGATGAAGAAGATCCTGAAAATTGATATGATCACATAAACATAGAGAGATGTTGACATCTCAACCGTCGTGAAATGTCAAAATAGCTACTTGTCGTGAATTTTCAAGGTGTGATCGATAATAATGTATAAGATAGGATCAATGATGAATAACATTTACACATGTCTATATATATATATATATATATACATATCCAGATGGATAACATGTGCAAACATTTACCAAATGAGCATCTTTCTTGTAACATTACAGATATATATATTACTCTGTACAAAGAGTTTCAGAAAGACTAAGAAACTTGTGATTTGATAGAGAGTTTCAGAAAGATAAAGATTGTTTTAGCTCCTTGTAGTGTATAGGGGTGGGCATTTTACCCGATACCCGAACCCGTACCCGAATCCGACCGAAAAAACCCAAACCGAAACCGAACCGAAATAGCAAAATACCCGAACGGGTATTGAATTAGGAGAGATTGGATATCCGAACCCGAACGGGTAATATCCAAACCCGAATGGATATCCGAAGATAACCGAACATATGTATACTTAGGTCTATATTCCTAGTTTACTTCTTTAATTTTATTCAAAATGTTTATTTTTATTATGCACATAGTTCAAAATTAGATAATTTACATATAATTGGAAAAATTGTGAAATTTTTACTCACTTAAAATGCATATCAAGATTTTTATTTCATGCATTAACAAAAGTTACATCCAAAATTTAAAAATAATAATCAATTTATTATCTTTTATTTGTAAAATGTTATCTTCAAATTTATTAATCATTCGATTGTCAGAAAATAAAAAAAAATCAGTTATAAAATTTATATTTTTTGAATAAAAAAAACTTGAGAAATGAAAATTTTAATATTTTTTTCCAAAATCTAAATATCCGAAAAACCGATCCGAAATACCCGAACCCGAACTAAAAAAACCCGAACCCGACCCGAAGTAAAGAAATACCTGAACGGGTATTACACTCCTATACCGAAATACCCGAAAATCTGAAATACCCGATCCGAACTCGAACGGGTACCCGAACGCCCACCCCTAGTAGTGTACGAACCCATTAGTGAATAACATCAAAAGACAAACCAAAGACAAGTAATATCTAGTAAGCAAAAGAACCCCTAGCTATAGAAAGATCAGGGCTCTATTACAATCCTTTTGATGAGACAACTTAAAATCCCAAAACACTTTAAATAAGCTTCATGTCCTTATGGTCTAGAAAAGTGAAAACTTTCTTACCCTTAAACTTTCGCATTCCTCGGATTTCAGATCTTCTGATTGTTTTCCTCTCGAGATTGTAGTAAAAGACATAAAAAGGGTCGGATACATAGTCTGGGAAAAACAAAATTTCACTTTTACCAGTCACGCCAACAGAGTAAGACTCGTCCTTTCTACCTTCACTCCAAGTCTCTATAGGAAACCTGTAATCAAATTTCAACCATACTTGACTTTCGGGGTCTTGTAGAACCCAAATGTAAAAACTTTTACCTGCTTCATCATTACCATAAAACCCAAGTGAAGCCAATTTACCCCTGTAGTTTATCAGATTTGTAGTAAGATCCACTGCTCCACGAGCTCTAATGAACGTGTACTTCTCAGATCTAACATCAAAGCACACAATCATCGAATCCTCTGTAGCTATGTAGTACAAAACACCATTAATGCATACACCACCGGATATAGGAAAATGAGGTATGCCACAATGAATTGTTCTCCATGACATTTTATCAGTTTCTAACGTCAAAACTTGATGCTGGTCAGAGATGGCATTCCCTTCATGTTCCCCTGTTATTGTCAATACTTTGACTTGTTTCTCAATCGCATCACACCCCAAAAAGGTTCTCATCCAACGCCCGTGTGTCTTAATTTCAGGTAAAGTTAAGCACTGTCCCGTACTAGGGTTAAATATCTTCAACGCAAACGCATTATCTTTAAAACAGACCAAACCATTGACATGTCTAACATTATCGAAACGTGCACATGGAAAATTCATATGATAGTTGGCGGCGGCTATAGAAGAGGACTTCTGAGGTGAGGAGAAGAAGAACAAATTGCCATCATCGTTTCCGCAGGCGAACAAGAGCTGAGGTCGAGCTAAAGATCTTGCCAAGAAGGTATCTGTGAAATCTTGACTACGGAGTATGGAATCCCAAAGCTTAGATAAGCAACGAAATCTTGCTATTGGTGTCGACGTTAATCTCGAGAGTATCTCGATAATGAGATCAACTGGGATCGGTTGATGTTCCTTCTGCTGCAGTGATTCCATGGCGGCTAGACTCTTGCGTTAAACCTA
>WHPY01000004.1:8260757-8280483 GCA_019776045.1 Brassica rapa x Raphanus sativus
TATTCATGATATGGAAACAAATGCATATATCCTATAAAAAACTGGAATAATGGAATTAACAAGCTCATGATTGGTTGGACCTATTATGTTATATATGAAAATATATGTCAATACACAAATATTGTCCATAAGTACTTCGAATATGTGATATTTAAGTTGCAAAAATGTAGATTAATATAGAAAACCAATTTCAAAAAAAAAGTAGATTAATTAACCTCAGTATAAATATTAAAAACTAGATTAATTATCTCTATAATATTATTTGAAAAGTCAGTTTCCTATGTGTCACGTTCACGTTAACTCTCACGATGGTTGATAACATGGATACCCTTTATGAAATAAAATTATTACACTTAAATATTTTTATTGATTTTTTATTTAGTTTCTTTTAAAATTTTTGCAAATAACATATATAATAAAAAGGAAACATTTATAAAGTATAAAAGCAAATTTAAAATCGAAAATATATACCTATATAATATGATTTCATTAAAAAGGAAAGTTTACAAAATAGTAATATTCTATTTAAAAAAAGATAAATATACTTTTGAAGTAATCAAATACTTTATTTATATCTATATTTTCTTAAATGAAAATATATATTTGTATATAATGTGATTTCATAAAAGCAAATTTCACATAGATAATCCTAATATTAGAAAAATAAATATTATTTATTTTAAAACATGATTTTAAACAATACAATTTCAAAGTAATAGAAATATTTTTATATAGCTATATATTTCTTAGATGATTACATAAGATAATGATTACATAAAATAGTTAAGTAACATAAAAAATATATGTTTAATTGACTAAAATGGTTTATAATAAGTATTATTGAAATGTTTTAGTTATTTTCATATATTTATTTGACTACAGTATCTTTCAATTACAACATAAAATATCTATAAATTATATTTTACTTATATAATATAATTTATCAAATACAATCACAACTTTTTTACTGTTTATGTTAAAGAGATATTAGAAAATGAAAAATAGATTTTAACCGTAAACATCTTTTGATCAAATAATTATAAAATATTTTTAATTAAATAACATGATATACTTTAACAAGGTAGATATATTATATTTTATTATTACTAAAATTATATGTTTTCTTAATATTAAATTTCCTTTTAAATTTTATGTTTTTATGTTTGTGGAACTTAACATAACTATAATCAAAATAAAAAAGCAAATCTGAATTCAGATTTTTAAGATTATTTAAAATAAATTTCAGTTTAGCATTCAATAAATCTAAGGCATAAAATATTTTAATTACTGTAGATATTGATATGTGTTCATAAGCTTCCAATAATATATCAGTTAGTTATGTATGTAACTTCCTCTTGATCATTGATAAATATATGAAAATACATGCACATTAATGGGTAAATAAAAATAATTTGATATGACTTAACTATAGTAAAAATAATTATATTTCAGTATGAATTTGAAACAATATATGAAACTTAATATACTCACAACATGAATAACTCAACTAATCCAACTTATATAAACTCAATAAGAATATATACTTCTATGGTAATAATTAGTTTTATAAATATAAATTATAGGATGATTCAAAATGTATTAACAAATGAAAATAAAATATTAACCAATTGTTACAATTTATTTCTTTTGTAAAATTTATATATGTAGGCATGAGACTTCATAATATCATCGTTATATAAATTTATTTGATTTGGAATCCGACACTTCAGTTTATCTTTTATTTCATTCTAAGCACAATATATCTTAATTTATGAATGATCATCCTAAAATATATTTACATCTATAAGACAACCAACCAACCAACCTAAATGCAAATAAGAAAATTAATCAAATTTTTAATATATTTAGAATAAAAAATATTATAACTAAATTCCAAGAAATTAATGTAAATCAATATATTCGAATGATAACTTAATCGATTGTAAAAACAATAAAACTGATAACCTATAATATATCTAAAATCGTATGTCTAATTAAAGCAATATGATATTATGAATAAAAATTATGCATACAAATATAAATTAATATAAAATTAAAAGTAAATAGCAATTAATTATTATAGTATATTTACTTTATAAATATTTATACCCGTGCATGAGCACGGGAAAATCACCTAGTTATAATTACTAGATAACATTTTTAAACAGTAAAAACTTTTTTTCGGCAAAATCAAGTTTATTTGCCAAATGGTAAAATTCAGTCATTTTGCCGAAACCATAAAATTAGGATTTCCTACCAAACTTAAAAATTGAGTTTTTCGTCAAAATAATTTTTTTCAGCCAAAAAACTAAATTTTTTTGTCAAAACTGCAAAATTGAAAATTTTCACAAAAATTCTCAGAATTATATGTTCCTACAGAACCGTAAAATAAAATTAGTTTGTTCTCGCCAAAACTGCAAAATCAAAATTTTATGTCGAAATAGCAACTTAACTTTTTCTGCTAAAACAAAAAATTAGATTTTCTCGCCAGTATAAAATCAAATTTTCTTGTTAAAACAGAAAAAATCGGATTTCTCCAACCATAACCACAAAATTGTTTTTTTCTCTTAAAACAACAAGATTGATTTTCTCGCCTAAATTGTTTTCTGCCAAAATTAAACAATCAGTTTTTTTTTTCAAAACCCCACAATCGGTTTTTCTTTTAAATTTGGAAAATTATGTTTTTTGATCAAAATTGTAAAATCATATTTTTCGTAAAAATAACAAAATCGTCTTTTGCTATTAATAATTCAATTTGAAACTATTTTATATAATATTAGTTTGTGAGAAATATAAATGATAACATATTTGTTCAAATATACTTATTAGTTCATTATTAATAGTATAAATCATATTTTTAGTTTTTATAACTAGTAGCATTTAAATGTTATTATAAAATAAAAACAAACAATTTAGCATCCAAATATTGTATCATGATATAAATAATATTTGCAAATACAAAAACTAACCTGCTAGCTAAATTGTATATTTTTAAATTGATTAATAATAAACAAATTTACCCATTCCTTGGGATTTTCACTTACAAAAAAGGGACAAAAAAAGGACAAATTTTGTTGATTATGTCATGGGTCATTATTATCTACAGGTCATAAAAAGCAAAGCTTTAAAATTCCAAATAATAATTTTAATATATAAATAACACGTACATGTATAACCTTTATAAATTAATAATCTATAAATTAATATTTCTATAAATTAATATAATTTCATAATCCTTAATTAATTTTTTAGTTCAATTAGTATCTCGATAAATTAATAATCTTTATAAATTAATAAAAGTTATAGGTTTGGTGTAGTCCCAACATTATTAATTTATAGAGGTTTCACTGTATTTTAGTTTAAACAACACGATATTTATTAAAATTTGAATGATACATACAATCATTCAAATTAAAACAGCTCGACACATTCAAATTCAAAGGCGACAAAAGCCAAAAGGTTTTTTAAGAGAGAGAGAGAGAGAGATTAATTACCAAATATTCGCTTCTCTTCTTCAAAAAGTAAAAAAGTCCATTAAAACGAGATTTGAGTACCAAAGGAGTTTCGTTTGCTTTACTGTTACATTCTCCGGGCAAGAAGAGGCGATACCTTTTTGCTTTAACCCTCTCTCTCTCTCTCTGGCATCAACGAGGAAGAGTCTCTACACGAAAAGAGCTGTTTTTTTGTGTGTGGGTTTGTTCAAAGATGCAGCTTTTTTGTTGCTTCTGTTGTGGAAAAGGATCTAATGGGTAAGTATGGGTTTTTATCTTGAGTCAACTGATTTGTTGGTTTATGGGTTCTTCCCAAGTCTTTCATCGGTTTTGAGATTCCTTATATCAGTCTTTCTAGGTTCTCGGATGCTTGAGTTTAGATGCATGTTCAAAATCTCTTCTTTTAGTGTTGGTATTTTCGGACAAGAACACACTGTTTGACTAGCTTCAGTTTCAGATTTGGTAACATAAGGAAGAACTAATGTTTTGTTTGTTTTGATGTCGCACAGGAAAAAGAAGGTGAAGACTGAACCATCATGGAGGATTTTCACACTCAAGGAACTTCACGCAGCCACGAACAGTTTTAACTATGATAACAAACTCGGCGAAGGTCGATTTGGTAGTGTGTATTGGGGTCAGCTATCGTCTGGATCTCAAGTAATGCTCTTTAGAATTCTTATCCTAGAACTTGGTCTGCTTTTGCTATTTCATTTCTAATAATGAGTTCTTGTTGTTCTTGTCTGTAGATTGCAGTCAAGAGACTCAAGGCATGGAGTAGCGGAGAAGAGACAGATTTTGCTGTAGAAGTCGAGATTCTCGCGCGTATTCGGCACAAGAGTCTATTGAGTCTACGTGGCTACTGTGCAGAAGGACAAGAGCGACTCTTTGTTTATGAGTACATGCCGAATCTGAGCTTGGTTTCACATCTTCATGGTCTGCATTCCTCTGAGTCGCTTCTTGATTGGACCAGGCGGATGAATATCGCAGTATCCTCTGCTCAGGCCATTGCGTAAGCCTCCAAGATCAAGATACTTTCTTTTAAATATGGAAAATGATTATTCGTTTTCGTTTTGTACAGATACTTACACCATCATGCAACACCTCGGATAGTCCATGGAGATGTGAGAGCAAGCAATGTGCTGCTAGACTCTGAGTTTGAAGCTCGGGTTACTGATTTTGGATATGGTAAGCTGATGCAAGATGAAGATGGAGCTACTAAAACCACCAAGGGGAGTAAAAACATTGGGTATCTCTCACCAGAATGTATTGAATCAGGAAGAGAGTCATATATGGGAGATGTGTATAGTTTCGGTGTTGTTTTGCTTGAGCTTGTTACTGGTAAGAGACCTATAGAAAGGCTAAACCAAACAACAAACCGGGGTATTACCGAATGGGTTTTACCTCTGGTTTACGAGAAGAAGTATGGTGACATTGTGGATCAAAGGCTGAATGGGAAGTATGTAGAAGAGGAGCTGAAAAGGGTAGTGTTGGTTTCGCTTATGTGTGCTCAGAGTGAGCCTGAGAAGAGACCAACCATGTCTGAGGTTGTGGAGATGCTGATGAATGAATCTAAGGAGAAGATGGCGTATCTTGAAGGTACTCCACTCTTCAATAGAAACAAAGGAGGGGAAGCTATAGATGAAATCTCTGAAGAGAAGGAACATCAAAAACAAGAACAAGAGTAGATAAAAGTCTCTTTGTTCGGTTTCTCACATTCTTTGTTTCTTTTGTAAGAATCTGATTTTGCTTTTGCTTTTTTTTAATCATTTGATTGACAGCTTGTAAGGAAGTGTAATGTAGTACAATAATGGTCTTCACGGAAAGTCTTTCTGATAAAAGCAAACTACTATCACTCATTTAAGATTTAGTTGGAGCCTGGATCCAAGACAGGAAGCCTGCAATGCAAACTGATTGATTTGTCGGTTTGGCGAGTCCCTGGAACCATGAACTGGAAGATGACAGTCAAGCAAGCACCTTGAGGAGCAATCCCATAGAAAGCTGAGTCTGGTTTGGTCAAGTGACACTGAAGGCTCTTTGAAAAGTGCTTAACACTCACCTGCACAGACTGAGCATCTCCTCTTGCAATCGCTCTCTCTGACCGAGCCTGAGCGCTCAAGTTCCTATCCTCAGCAGGAGCCTGAGACTTCTCTCCAATAACCGAAAGCCTCTGGAACTCAGAGCCGAGCCTAACCAAAGTCGTCGAGATCTGCACCTGAAGATCACCATGCTTGCTTATGGTGACGTTAAGAACATCGCCCACATGTTTCATACGATCCACAAAGTTCTGTAACTGACTCGGGTCCTGAACCTGAACAAGAGTGGGAGGCAGGTCTTGAGCGGAGTCAAGAGCCGTCTGAAGCTCAACAACTTGAGACCGAGACAGCGGTTTGGAGATGGGAACATCTTGGATAACCGCAGACTTATACCCCTTGGTCTCAAACGTGAGGAAAGGCATGGGTTGGGTACAGTTAGGAGGCAGCTTCTTCACAAGCTTGATCTGCAATCTATTAGAAGCCAGCCCGCCGCTGAACTCAGTGCAGATGCTGACACTGCTCTTGACAGCTCGGTAGAGAAGAGAGACATCCAAGGAGAAGGCGATACGGTCGTCGTTCTGGCTGGAGACACGGTAGTCGTCGAAGAGGAGGTCGATGCGGAACTGAGCAATGCATTGGACACCGTCGCCGTTGAGAAGGTTGTGGAGGAAGAACAAGTGGTCTTTGGTGAGGAAGAGGTGGCATGTCTTGCCCATTTTGTCAAATGCTGGAAGGAACCTCTTCTCTAAGAGATTCACTCCGTTCTCAGTCAGAAACGCCTTGAACTTCATCTCTGTTACAGTGAAACAAAGACGAAATCGATAATGTGAATCCATAAACATATTAAAGAAAGAATAGCATCTTCTCCTAACTACAACTCAGATTCTATCTAATCTAGGTTAAGATGCCAAGGTAAGCAAAGACCATCCTCAAATAAAATCGAGATCAATTAGTTGAAAACGATTACACCAATAGTAGTTTCCTCAATAGCTACATGAATACATAAACATCTCCTGTGAAATTCCATCTAAAACGCAATAGATTCTCCACACTACAAGCTTAGATTCTATAGAAACAAGGTTAAAATGCCAAGGCAAGCAAAGACCAGTCAAAATCGTGTTTCCCTACAGTGACGTAATCGACCGATTATCATCGGAGATCAATCAGTTGAAAACGATTTAAGCAAAGAGTAACTTCATTAGCCTACCAGAATCTAGAGTTGGTTAGATCTGTTGCTTCTGATCGGATATTTTCCCGGAAACTGAAGAGATAATCGATGAAAATTAAAGAAATCAAACACTAGGTATCACAATCCGCGAGAGAAGATGGTTTCAGAGAAACTTGTGAGTTTTGCCCAACTCACCTCACCGTCACCAGCGAACAAAATATCTGGGATTTTGCGCCAAAAGTGAAGTTGAATTTTATCTCAATTCTGCAAGTGAGAGGGAACCGTCAATTTATTTTAGAGACGTTTTTTATTTTATTTTTTTTATTTTGGTTTTGCAGTTTCGTAAATTATTTTGATATAGGCCCATTAGTCTCGTAAGCTCACAGGCCTATAGCGATAAAGGTCATAAAGTTTTGGATCAACCAGCTAAATCTATCTTATAGAAACATAAACCTTTTGAAAATAACTTTATGGTATATTATAAGAATCATGTCACTAAAATTTTAAAACATGAAAACATAATCCATGCTTTGAACAAAATAACATGTTGCTTTCTCAAAAGCGGTGTCACATTATCCAAAAAGATTATGGTTATATATTTAAATATTCATAAACATTTAGTCTAACTCACAATATTAACAAAATCATGATATGTTCAATACCTTAAAAGGCAACTAGTTCAGTGTTACAACAAATCTATACCTTTTTGGTGGCTTCATGCCTCTTGGCTTATATTATTATTACAGCTCTCTTACAACAAAAGAAAGAACAAAATAGTTTTCTATATACAGATATACAAGTTTCACAAACCCCTTCTTCTATAAACACTACACTTGCTTTTCTTCTACACTATGAACTCTATCTAAAGCCTGTTCAAGAACTTGCATCGCCACTTTATAACGATCCAAAGAAACCGCTCCTTCTTCAACTACCTCAAGAGCCCCTTTATACAACTGATCAAACCTTTGAACCCGGTCCGTGCCATCCACAAAGCCATTATCAGATGCGTGGACACGTTTGTAGTCTTTTCTCCACCGTGGCAGAACATACCTCAGAGGGATCTCCTCAACGCCACTGAAGTTGAGAACACTTAGAGCATGCCTGCACAAGTATCCGTAGAAGCTGAAGCAGCTGCAAATGCACCGTACTTCACCCACCGATCTATTGTACAGAACCTCGAAATCTCGGACTTCTCTTCTGTTGGATTCTCCTTGGACGCGTTCTTTCACGAGGAAGATCACCAAAGGCCCGTCCACGTGGACCTGCGTCGTGCTGAAACACGAGTACATCTCTTCCACCTCTACTTGGAACTTCCTGAACACGTCTCTCGTGTAGACTCTCGAGAGCTGCGTCTCGAAAGAACACTTGGTTTTAAGCTCCGTGGTGCTCAAGGCGAGAGACTCTATGTCAGCTAGAGTCTCTTCCCTGTGCTTCCTATGAAGAGCTAACTCGTACTTATCGAGAAACTCTTTCAACGGTGTTTGTTTATGAACGTACCTCTCGAAAAACGGACTCAACGTCTCTCCAAGACGACAAGTAGCGAGTCCAGCGAAGAAAGTGTCTATGAGATAAACAGGAGCCCACCTAGCTCGGTCTTCGTACAAGGAACGTAGCCACTCATTGTCGATAACACCGAAACTGTGAACCATAAACCCCCAAGCCGCTTCAAAGTCAACAACCTTCAACGTCTCGTACACTGCTTTCGTCAAAGCCTTCCTCACGCCATCGTAGTTACCCAACCCACCTAGCTTCTCAGGGACTTTCCTCATTATATGCGCCAGACTAAACCTGTGATGACACCTCGGGAACACTTGGGAGACCGCAGCCTCCAAAGGCTTGCATCTGTCTGTAACAACGGTCTGAGGAGAACACTTCATCAGACCGAACCACACTTTGAGTAGCCAATGGTAAGACTCCACCGTCTCTCCAGCGAGAAGGCCGCACCCAAGCAACGTAGTCTGTCCATGGTGATTCACTCCCACTAATGTCACCAGAGGAATCTCGAACTTTCCGGAGATATAACTATTGTCTACGAAGATAACGTCGCTGAAGTAACTGCAAGAAACTCTAGAGAAAGCATCTGCCCAGAACACGTTCCTTAACCGACCTTCGTCGTTTATATCCATCAGGTAAAAGAAGTTCGGGTTCGTCAACTGCATACGGCAAAAGTAGTTGTAGACAGCTGATGGATCTCCTCTTCTAAGGTTGAGCACATCAGGTGACGAAGAAGAAGAGTTCTGAAACTGTTTCTTCTTCAGAATCGAGTTTGTTGTGTTCGTCACACTGTTCTCAATATCCATCACACGAGCCCTGTACACCTTAACAGTCTTGGCATCTTCTGCTGAGTCTGTGTTGCACTTCCTCTTGGTCCCTGTCCTTTTATACATGGAAGAACCTCCTAGCGAATGGTTATGGTCGAGTGCGACTTCGACCACCCTCCACCTCTTGGAATCGACCTGCCTCATTCTAACCATCGCAGGACAACCGGTTCGCGTCTCTTTCCTCACGCGGTTCACGTCGTTAGCCCTCTTGAACCCTTGGCTGCTGCAGCAGAGAACCGCACCGTACTTCTCTTTGCTGCGCCGCTTGAACCACGAGTTCTTGACTCTCACTCTGAACCCAGCTTCGTTAGCGTAGCAGTTGTAGTAGTTGTAAGCGTCGTCGTAGGACTCGAACTCCATACCAACAGCTGGTGCATCGAACTCTTTCCCCTCGACAACAAGG
The DNA here is from genome assembly GCA_019776045.1 of Brassica rapa x Raphanus sativus. Taxonomy (NCBI): domain Eukaryota; kingdom Viridiplantae; phylum Streptophyta; class Magnoliopsida; order Brassicales; family Brassicaceae; genus Brassica x Raphanus; species Brassica rapa x Raphanus sativus. The sequence continues at coordinate 8,270,174 of WHPY01000004.1, forward strand.
TGTTCTTCTTCTTCTTCTTGTTCGCTCTTTCTTTGTTCGTTTTGAGTAATGAAAACAACATCGTCGATCTCATGGTCGCTAGTACAAACAAGAGCTTCTCCACCATCATCGTGGGTCTCGTCGTTTTGTAAATAAGCAGATGCTTGTACCTGTTTAAGACCAACATTAATGATGGTAAAAATATTAAACTACAAACTTTATCAATAAATCATAAAACCAAGCTTGTTAAAAAAACACGATCCTAAAAAAAAAAAAGAAAAAAAAAAAAAAACACGATCCGTGATGCATAATCTTCACAAACAAAAGAAAGGGTTTAAGACACATACATCGACATCGCCAGAATCACTTCTCTCCATCGAAAATTGTTGTCTTTATTTGATTTGTCCGAGGACAATCGGGAGACTTGATCAGTCCGGGATGGATCCGGTTGGGGTTAGAAAGGGAGATCCGACCCGGGAGTGAGGTTTGCGCGGGTATTGACCGTTTTGTAAGGCGGTTGGGTAGTTAAGTCTTCTGACGGTGAAGGTGTGTTTTGGGGCTCGACTGGTGACTCTAGCATCTCCATAGAACAAGACATCTTAGGGTTTTCGTACAGGTTGGAACGCACGTGCTGTTTAAAACGTTGCCGTTTCGTTTCACCGAAAGAAAAAATTTATATTTTTTACTATCCATGTGGCAAAAACGATGTCGTTTAAAAGATAACGGACATATAAATAGAGAAAATACGCTTTGTCCCACACTTGACGAATAACAAAAAAAAAGAAGAAAATGCCTTTGTCTCTGCTCTCTCCTCTTCCTCTGCTCCACTCGTTCTCTCCGACAAAATCCACCGCCTCTAGAATCAGAGCCACGCCGTATAGACTCCGCTTGTCCGTCGTGAAAGCGACGTCTGATAAGGGAAGCAGCGGAAATGTTCCCGAGGACGATGATCCATCTTTCAACCCGTTTGGCTTCGTCACGGACAATCCATCTAGCCGGAGCGCAATCCAGCTGCCGGAGTCTCCTGCCGAAGACGGTAACGTCGGTCAGATGCTCTACGTGAGTTCCACGAACCTATCGAATTTTTTTGAATACTTTGAGACGATCGAGTTCTTGAGAGTTGCTTTCTCTCNTATTTTTAGATTTTGGATAATTCTTATTCTTATTATTATTAATTATTAATTTTGATCATTTATCTAATAAAATCATTTAAATTCGTTTTTATTTTTATGTAATTTATAGATTTTATTCATTAAGGGTATAAACGATATTAACCGCACTAACTTTTAACGTGAGAGCTCCGTTGCAAAAAATTACTTCGCAAATAATAGTATAGATCAAAAGACAAACTGAGCCCGTCCATTAATTAATAAGGCACGTTAGATGGGTTTATAAAGACCCATTAATAAAAAGCCCAAATCAAGCATCTGTATATACACACCGGTCATCAGTCTCGCCAACACTATTCACAAAATTTAGAATGAGATTCAAAAGATGTTTACAATACCGAAGATGAGATTCATTATCAGTCACATACTCTCTCTCTCTCTCTCTCTCTCTCTATGTGTTTGTTGTTGGTTGGTTCTGTTTTTAGAGGACAGAAGATAAGGGAAGGGAGTTTGGTTCCACCATCAGATCAGGGAAGCTTAGATGGTTTGTGAGAGAAACTGGTACAAAAAACAAGCTACCTTAATGTCATGTCTTTTGCTTCAACAAGAGTTTGAAAATGATCAAATCTTGTTTTTTTCGAACAGGATCAAAGGAGAGTCATAGAGGAACAGTTGTGTTTCTTCATGGAGCTCCAACTCAGTCTTTTAGTTACCGTACTGTCATGTCTGAGGTGCTGCTACATATACACTCAATCTCTACTTCTTTAAAAAATATTAAAATATATTATAAGTAAGCTGAATCTTTTATGGGTGTTTCTCAACAATGTGATGGATGATAGATGACAAAAGCTGGGTTTCATTGCTATGCACCTGATTGGATAGGATTCGGATTCAGTGACAAACCTCAGCCAGGATATGGTTTTAATTACACAGGTTTGTTTCTTGTTATTTTTACCATGTTATATACATGGCCTCATTGTTTTCTAATAAGTTTCTTTGGTCAGAGAAAGAGTATCATGAGGCGTTTGATAAACTGCTGGACACGTTGGAGATCAAATCTCCTTTCTTTCTCGTTGTTCAGGTTTGTATCTCTGTGTACTTCATATCATTTCTGCAATGTCAGAGACTGTTACGTGTGACTTAATGCTTTGCATTCGCTGTGGTCTCCCAAGGGCTTTCTTGTGGGTTCTTACGGTTTAACATGGGCGTTAAAGAATCCAAGCAAGGTTGAGAAAATCGCCATCCTTAATACTCCGTTGACTGTTTCATCCCCAGTTCCTGGATTGTTTAAGCAGCTGAGGTTCGACTCTAAAATGCTAGTAGCTAGTTCTTTGTGTCAGCCTCGTGCTACATATAATGAATATGATTGCGTGTCTCACAGTCATTACTCGTGTGTCCTGTGATGCAGGATCCCCCTCTTTGGTGAATTCACGTGCCAAAATGCTATATTGGCAGAGCGGTTCATTGAAGGAGGTAGCCCGTATGTATCAAAACTTTAAACCATTATCTTTTCTGTGGAGTGTGTTCTCTTACCTCGGCTTCATATGGACAATGGTCTTTACCTTGTATATGTTTAATTTATAGCTACGTCTTGAAGAATGAGAAAGCTGATGTCTATCGTCTACCATATTTGTCAAGCGGAGGGCCTGGTTTTGGTAGCTTTCTCGTTTCTTTTGATGATGATTCAATGAGAGTTTTATCTAAGAGAGACGTCTCATTGTGAGTTTCTGGTGTATCAGCCTTGCTAGAGACTGCTAAAAAGATCAACTTCGGAGACACCTTGGGTCAAATTGCAAATGGGTTTTCATCAGGCAGCTGGGACAAACCCACGCTTCTGGCTTGGGGTATAGCTGATAAGTACCTGTCTCAGTCTATAGCAGAGGAGTTTGAGAAACAGAACCCTCAAAATGTTAAGCTTCGACTCATCGAAGGTGCTGGCCATTTGCCTCAGGAAGACTGGTATTGCAACGATACTACTCTTCTTCACATTCTCATTTATTCCAATTAATATCTTTTACGTTTTGAAACTTTTGTCTACAGGCCAGAGAAAGTAGTTGCTGCCCTCCGATCATTTTTCTAACTTCCAAAGTTAAAACCAAGGTCAAAGGTAAGAGACAACGCCTTACTACACCTAAAGTAGCTAGCAGTAGCAGATCATCACAAACATAGAAGCAACAAGTTATTATGTTTGTGAAGAAAACAGAAAAACAAAAAAAAAACATCTTCTAGTCAGTGGGCTCTTAGCTTTTCCTTCCCTTCGGCTTCTTGTTACCAGCTTTCTCTTCAGGTTTCTTCTTAATCACAGCCTTTGTACCACGCCCTCTGGGTTTCACAACTTTCTCTTCAGCGTCACTATCATCTTCTCCACCATCAGCATCGTCGTCCTCATCCTCACTATCTTTTATTTTTCTCTTCAGTGCAGGCTTCTTACCACGACCTTTAGGTTTTTGATTCTTCGGTTTAGCACTATCATCTTCTTTCTCCAATTCTTGTTCTTCTTCTTCTTCATCGTCTTCTTTTGATTTTCCACCTCTTTTAGCCGGTTTAGCCTTGGCTGCTTTCTCCGCATCTTTCCCAGAGAGTTTCTGCAGCTCTGGTACATAAGCTGTTGTCTACAGGAAAAAAACAAACAAAAATAAACGATTCTTCAGTTCACCACATGAATCAAACACCCAACAGTGGACTAACAATGCATAGATACACACTTACCCTTCCACCAGCAGTGATGAAATCAATCTTCTTCCCTGCAATAACCAAAACAGACTTCATTACCAATCACATAATTGCATCACAAATCACTGTCATGGCATTTATGTGGATTATCAACTAAAGTTGAGAGGTTTCGAAAGATCAAAACAGATCAAACATTATAATGAACCGGGTTCAAACCATCAACAAAAGCTTTTCCTGGCTTCTCTTCCCTAGCATGAAAAATCCAGTTACTAGGAAACTGACTACTGTCTGCATCAACTTCCACAGCTTTTTCTATCACCTGCAAAAACCCAGTTTGACTCTTCATCAAAACTATGCATATGTGGATGAAAAAAGCTTACCATTAACTTTCCCAGGTTTCTTCCCCCACCGAAAATGAAATAACCATTCAACAGGAAACTCTTTGCTATCAGCATTGACTTGAACCGCATGTTTAATGACCTACAAATGTGTGTTTTTTTTTTCTATTTTTGTTTGCTCTCTAAATCTCAAATACACAATGCATCATTTTTAAGTTAACAGATAGTTCTTGATTCCCATGTTTTGTAGGTATTGGTGTCAGAGCCTTACCTCTTTGATGGATGTGTGCAAGGCTTCACATTGCTCTTTGGAGAGGCTAGAAGCAGTCTGCAACGGGTGGATTCTTGCCTGTGAAAGAGGAAGACAAGCAGAGCATTAATCCTACAACATGTAAATTGAGTCGTAAAATGTACAAAATTTCCAAAGAAAAGAGAACACTTTGCGAGTCAAATGAGTGGTTGCAAAAATGATTCGTTTGATCCCAAGTTTTTAAATTAGCTTAAAAGCAAAAACTTACTTGGTACAGCACTTCATCAGCGATCCAGTTCCCAATACCTGAAATGAAACACTGCAAAAGAAGAGGAAAACCCTTAATCAAACTCTGCCATGAAACAAGAAAGCGCTGAAAGAAGCATAAAGGTCAAGAGGAAAGTGAGAAAAAACGAAGTAAGCTCTGAACCTGGTCAAGTAGGAGAGGTTTGATGGTTATTTTCTTTTTAGCTAAGCTTTTGGCAAATTCATCAACTGTCATAGGCTCCAACAACGCATCAGGACCAAGCTCAGATATTGGACGCACAGAAACCGGCTGCAATGGCACACACAAACATCAACACTGAGCAAACGCAAGATCAAACTTAGTGAAAAAAAAGCAAGATATGGGGTTAATGCATGTTATACATTATCTAAAAGTCGAACTTTGGCAAATCTCCTCTTGTCAGTAAATGAAAGCTCTAAACCATCATCAAGCTGTAAAAATCAAAATTAAGAAAGTAGTGAGTAATCAATTAAAAAAAAACAAAGACTTTTTTTTTCTTTTTCCAAATTTATCAAAACCTCAACAAAGAACTTTGAGTACTTAGAAGGCCACTCCTCTGATTCCTTAACAGCAGACCTATATACAAATCAAATACATAATCAACTCCTTTGATACTTTGAGTACTAAGACAATGTATACAGCAAAACCCCTTCACCTTTTATATTTAGTAACAGCAACACCTTTGATATAGATAGCACCAGCCATACCTGAACAAACACCATCAATAAAAGGCTAACACTTTCACTCATTTCTTATGCATCAAAAGTCATAAAGGTCAAAACTTTTTAACCCTAAATTGTAAAGTAAAAAAAAAAACCCTTTAAATTACCGAATTGGAAAGAAGGGAAGGGCGGAGAATCCAACTCGAGCCAGAGGTTTTTGCCCTTCCTGCGAGCAGAGACGATGGTTTTGCCGAGGACTGAGTTCTGGAAATCTGACGGCGAGATTCCATCGATCACTTTGTTGTCGTCGGCGATGATGACTCGGTTGATCTTCTTCCCGAGACAGTTATCCTCTATCGCTCTCCTCGCCGCCTCTACCTCCGGGAGCTCTGGCATGTTCGGCGATATTAGGGTTTTTGGTCTTCGCGCGCTTTTGGTTCCGATTTTAGTGTATGCTCTCAAAAAAAAATTATTGTACTTTTTTCATGTAAAGCCAATTCTCAAATTGATTATTTTTATTTAATCTTTTTTTTTTGTCAAGATGAGTTATGGAAAATTTTGATTTTTCGGGGATTGAAAATTCAGACTTAGTGAGAGTATAATTTCAGGTACTGGGAAGAATAGATTCGTTGAATTTCTAAAGAGTTGCAAAAAAAAAAATTCATATTTAAAAGTTTATCAGAATTTGTTAGTGTAATGATTTTAAGAATTTAATAGTTATATGCAAGATTTTAATTTGAAGTTTTGTTTTATGAATAAAATTGTTTAGAATTCAAGTCCCAACAATAATACTAGGTTTGACAAAATTATAAAATTATTAAAGATTAAACTTTTAAAATAATAAAAAAAATGTAAGTTATTACATAATCATAAAATAAATAACACTAGATTTTTTTTTTGCTAAAATCAGTATATGCTAAATAACACTAGATTTTGGTAAGAATCTTGGAATCAACTAACCAATAACACTAGAATTTAAGAATTTTAATAATCACCGGAAATTCACATCCCTAAATTTCTGATAAATATAAGTCCAACTTTTAAATTAAAGAGATGTTTTAATTACACTATTATTGAAAAACTACTTTTCCAGTAACTCTTAAATTATCTACGACCTTTTCTTTTTGTAACTTGATAAATTGGTTTTTTCCGGTTCACAGGTGATACATAAATTGACCATAAAGTTCTTCAGTCTCTTGCGTTGAACGTTGACACTGAGGTCGATAAGAACAATCCATTTATTTATTTCTTCGTTCAACATGTTAGAGCATCCTCAATAGGAAGTTCTATCTTTGGAAATCTCAAAATACATATATACATACACATATATGTATTTTTAGAATTCTAAGAGGAGAACTTTCCATTGGACATATGCTCTTATGATCTTGTTACTAAGAAGATGTAATTGTGGTCATGACCATATAAACATCACTATGATTTCGATTCGAAGATCAGTGCATGAAATATTATTATAAGAGAGAATTTAATTCAGAGCCTCGGAATAATAACTCCTAAAAAATCCAAGTTGGTAAAAGAATCAATGGGCTGTGATATTAAGATGAAAGTTGTGTTTATGGTCTCATGCATTTGACAAGAACGTCGACGAATCGCTTGTACATATGTTGCTTCATGTACATCTTCTCAACCTTTCTTCGTCCTTCGATCCCCATTCGTAGCCTTGCCTCTTTGTTTCTAAGTAGAAACAAGAGATTGTGAGCCAAATCTTTGTTACCCAATCGTCCCATTGGGTGAAGTAGACCGGTCACGTTATGTTCCACAATCTCTTTTGTTCCTCCTGCATCTGTTCCCACCACTGCAAGTCCATAAGCCATTGCTTCTATCGTCACTCTCCCAAATGTTTCACCAACTCCCTGAACCAAAGATGTGGGCAAAGTGAACATTCCAAGTAACAAGAACCAAACCGAAATTGCTAAAAATCCAAAACCAAACATACATTTGTCAATAAACCAAAACCAATTTGAAATCAGAACCTAAATTTTGAGCAGAAACAAAAACCAAACCGAAATCAAACCGGATTACAAATTGCTCTACTTGGTTTCAGTTCCAAATCGATAAACCAGAAAATCTAAATCATAAACCGGATACTGGAAAAGAATAATGTTAGTGAGGTCTTAGGAGGATTAGTTACCTGGGAGTTTGTGACGTAGACATCTGCAGCAGAGTATAATGAAGCAACACGAGTGGTTGCTGGAGTCCAAATGATTGACTTAGATAAGTTTCCGTTGCTAGATAAGAAGCTTATCATCTCTTTAACGTATTCAACTTTGTTGCTCTTTGAACCCACTGATCCCAAAAGAAGTCTAAGCTCTTGTTTCCGTCTTCCCACCGCATTATCAAGTGTGAGAGGAACACTTTGCACCTGCCGAGATGAGCCTCTTAGACGATGTTTCTTAGAGGGGTTAACTTTCTCTTTCCTAGCGGCGCCCTTGTGATTCCTCTGATGAGCTTCTTGCTCTCTCTCAGCAAGTGCCAAGGCAACAGATTCAAGGAGGAGAAGTTGTCCCTTTCCTGGGTTTATGCTGCTAAGCGACATCACGAGCATATCTGCATCTGTTAATCCTAACTCCGTTCTGACTGATTCGCGTAGTGTTTGCCTCTTCTCCCTCATTTTCTCTGGAGAGAGTGTTGGTGTGTTGAGTGAGGAAGGAATCCCAGCTACAAAGGCCAGCTCATCGTTAACAGATAGAGGAACAATCACTGGTTGTGACCTGAGCCTTATATGCTCCTCTTCGCACCATGTTAACCACTGTTTGCTCTGTGATTCCGATAGAAAAATCAGCATTTTCACTCGGTCAAGCACTGGTTTAGCTCGGTCAAAGTATTCTCTTCGGTTCTCCATTATCCACCAAGCTATTTGACTTCCACCAGCTGGATGATGATTCATGTATTGATCTGCAAGAAAATTGAAAAACAATTAATAAAGAATCTGCTTTTCGTTTGATTGGTTAATTAATAATAGTCGTAACGAATAATGAAATCCTTTATTACCTATCCATGAGGTACATACTGCTGATCCTGCGATGATCAAATCTGCTTTCATGGCAGTCTTGAAGCTGAGTTCTCCTTTGTCTTCAACCACTTTGATCCTTCTCCTATTGAGCTCTTGCATCAATCCACCTCTCCTGCTGAGAACCACCGCACTGACGGTTGCACCACAGCTCAAAAGCTCCGAAGCCATCTCCATCATCGAAATAGGAGCGCCAGTCATGGAGAGCTCGTGAAAAAGCAAGACGAATCTCCTCGACCAAACAAGGCGTTTAAAATCTGATTTCCTGTCGCAAGTCCCAGACCGTCTATGCGGGCTCCACTCAAGAACTTTATCCTCCAGAGATCCGAAAGGACCAAGAAGGTTACCATAAGTAGCGTTTGTCATCGGAAGCTGTGGATCTTGCTCATCCTCCAAAACCTTACTCTCAGCAACCACTTTGGTCGCCTTCTGCTTACCACGTGAACTCCGGCTAGCTTTCCTCGGCTTCCGCCTAGAACTCAAGCTCCGCCGAGAAGCCACGTCATCTTTCTTGCTCAGGCTAACATCCGTCCTCTTACTCACACCAGCATCATCTTTAACAGCAACACTCGACAAAGCATCGGAAGTCTCGTTAGCAACGGAACCCATCATCATCCCTTTGCTCTTCTCCACATTTACGGCAACAACATCCTTTCTCAGCTTGCCTCCAAACCGTAAAAACTCAACCTTGTTTTCGTTATCATGCGCCCACCTAGACTGGACGTAGAAGCCAAGATAGGTCCAAAGAGTAATCAAAAGCAGCCAGTAGACGAGGCGGCTACTACGAAACCACTGGACCGCACCACCACCACCACCAGATCTGGCCTCTCTACGAGGAGTTCTAGCGGAATGAACTCTAGGTGAACCCCTTGGAGTAGACCTCCCAGAGAGTGAAGAAGACTTAACGCTTATCTGCCTCAGCGGCGACAAACGAACCTCGTCCATGATGTAAAGTAAGGGTTACAATCCCATAAAAGACAATGAAAACAATCAAATCCGCGAGCCAGCAACCTATAAGAAGACAATGATGCAATAATCAGTAACTGAATTAATATTATTCACTTGATATTTGTAGATATATATAGGAACTTCTAGATATACGATTTAGCAAAGATTGATATAATAGAAGTAAGTCTACTCTTCTAAATCAAGATCATCAAACTCTCTAATACTAGAAGAAGGTTAAAAGCAGTTGACAATTTAGATCTAAACCCGCTCCGTTGAGCTGCATTTAGGTATCTCTCAAAACTAAATCTGGAGAAAACTCAGCACAAATTCTCAGATAATTAATTAGGATCGATTGTCAGTTAAAACTTACCAGAAGCTGAGTATGGATCCGATGAATACACACGCTAATTGTATGAGAGCTTCCCAAGTTGGATAAACGCAGAGAGCTAATTGACGCGCAGCAATCTGTGATTATAAACACGAAGCAAGCCTGAAGTCAATGATCGGAAGAGTAGTGAAGACGAAGTAGAAAGAGACGAGAACAGAGAGAGAAGCTTACCTTTTCTACTAGTCTTGGTCCTCGTCTTCGGAGCTGAGAGATTTACCGCAGAAGAGGAAGCAGAGAGAGCGGAGGAGTGGTCTGCTTCTAATTTGTTTACTATGTCTATATATAATTAGCCACTTGTTGTTTCCTTTTTCAATTACTTACCTTTATCTCCTTAATTATTATTTTTTATTAATAACCATCGGGATTGGGTCTTTCTTTTTTTTTTTGTTCCTTTCTCCTCCGTTGGTTGGATACTTAAAAAGAATTTCTCTTTTTGTCCAAAAATAAAAGAATTTCTCAATATAAATTGTTATTATTTAATTATGATTAGTATAGGTTATTAAATTTTAGGTTTCTTTTAAATACTAAACTAATTACAACTGGTTAAATTTTTAGGACATCCTCATCAATGAATTTTTAAAATTAACATAATGAAATAAACAGAAAAGGTATTAATAAAGACGAAAAATAAGATAAATGTATTCATAAG
>WHPY01000004.1:8280510-8396794 GCA_019776045.1 Brassica rapa x Raphanus sativus
TAGTGTATAATCAATAATAGTTATCGATTTTGATTAGGGTTCTTTGAATTATTTTGGGGTATGAATTTGAAATATATATCAGGAGTATGGATTTTTTTATGGATTTTTGGAAACTTATTTTTAATAGAAATCAGAAGAAAAAAAAACATTACTTGTTTTCGTTTCTATCTCCAACCATATCCAAAAAGAAGTATAAATTTGAGTTACATATCAGGATCTAATATATTTTTAATTTTTTGAAAAGCTAATTTATTAGAAATCTTAAGACATTATTTGTTTTCCTCTCTATCTCCAATCCTGTTAGGAGTATGAATTAGACTTATGTATCATTATCTAATTTACATATGATTTATTGAAATCTTATTTTATTTGAAAATCTGAAAAGAAACATTATTTATTTTAGTGTCTATCTCCAATCTCTCTCCTGACATAACCAACACACAAAGTCTGAAACAAAACATCAACACAAAATACAGAACAAGAACAAACAAGACCTCCACATTGTCTCTAAACACAACCAAGAATCTCAACTGTTCTCTAAAGAGAACTAAGAAACTTAACCCATATGATCTGTGCACTCTCCATCGCCTCTCTCGCAAACTCCTCAGCCGCTTGCTCCTCTTTCGCCTTCCTCACAGCTCCATGATACTCCTCATAAGCCTCTGAAGCATCAACAAGAAAATGAGAAAGACCTTTCACAACCTTCTTAAACTCCACATCGACAGCTTCTCTCTCTGTCTCAAGCTTCTTCAACAGTTTCTTGATCGCAAAGATTCTAACGTACAACGCGTCTCCTCTCTGCGCAAGCCTTTTAGCCTCCTCGAAGTTAGCGTCCACGAAGGTCTGCTTCTCGGTGGCCGTCTCTTTGAGCATCGTAGCCCGTGCCTTTGCGATGTGGACTCTCTCGGAAGCCTCGAGTCCTTGTGTTATGACGTTTCTGTACTTAGCTAACCTAGAAATGTAACTGATGGGAGCTGAGCTTAGCTCTTCGAAAGCTGCAGCCATGACGAGAATCTTATCAAAGTCTTGACGTGTCACGAGCTGACGAGCGGTTAAGCCACGAAACTCTTTCAGTTTAGCCCTAAGGCTCTCTACAGTCTCTGACGTGGCTGCTGATTCACTTGTGGATGATGAAGTGACAACACTTCTATGAGATTCCTTCTCCTTCCTGTGGTTCTCAACTAGTTGAGTCAAAGACTTAGTGAGACTAGAAGAAGTCTCTGTTCCCTGCAAAGACTTTTGAGATTAGGTTGTGATTTGTTTCTTGCTGCTCAAGAAAGGTCAGTGAATTAAAACCTGGAGTTCGGATTCTTCTGATAAGATATCTTCTATGCTATATTTTGTTGATATAGAGATTGAAGCAACTTCGTCTTGCTTTAAACCAGCATTGTCTTGATTAAAACAGCCACAGACACCTGACTGTCCTAGTCCAAGAAACTCTGGTGTAATGGAACTGCTCTGTTTCATTCCACTCTTAGCTTCTGCAGAGAACAAGAGAGGTGAAATCAGACATTGTCAAACTATTATATTGCTTAATTAGTAGAATCTTGAAGTTTACCTTCAAATTCGCGTTCGATCTCCTCCAACATTATCTTTCTCTTAGCAGCTGTAACAAGAATTTATAAATTAGGGTTTGAATGTTTTGCATGAGAAGATTGTGGAAGAGAAGAAGAGAGTTTACATTGTTCTTCATTGTTTCTGGAATCATCAGATTTTATCTGTTGAAGACCTTGAATAGCATCTGCAAGTAAAATATTGAACATGTTCAAGATTTTTCATGTGAAGAAAATGAGCTAAATTAGACAAATAATGATATGTTGAGATACCTTCAAACTCACGTTCCATCTCTTCAACCATACTCTTTCTCTTTGCATCTGTGACAAAAACATAAAGAAACACAAGTTTATGAGTATATTACATTGATCATCATGAGTGAACTCATTTAGTTGTTTAAGATCACGTGTAGCAGCTGCAAGTAAACATAGATAGACACATTCTTAAAATGATGTTCACCATGTTTGGTTGTATTGCATTTGATCATAAGATTACCTTCAAAGTCACGTTCAATTTCATCAAGCATACTTTGTCTCTTTGCAGCTGTAAAAATACATCAAAACTTGTCTCAGACTGTTACCCTAGAGGGAAAGAAAAGAAGATGAGAAGAGAAGAGTGTTTTACTTTGTTCTGTGTCTTGGCTGGAGCTTTCAACTTGAAGTTGCTTAAGGCTATCTGTAGCAGCTGTAAAGAGAAAAAGCTCTCAGAGATGTAATATGAACTAAGTTAAGACCAGTAAACGTTAAGTGGAAGATACCTTGGAAATCACGTTCGATCTCTTCTAATATACTCTGTCTCTTTGCATCTGTTTAACAGCAAGATCAAGAAAACCATATGCAGGAAAAAGGGTAAATGTAAAGAAGATGGGACAGTGTACCTTGTTCTTCTTCAACTTTGACCCCGGTTGAATCATTAACCATGAGTTGTTCAAGACCTTTTGTAGCAGCTATGAAAAAACAGAACACAGAAACATACACTTTTTAAGTAACATGGAACTTTTCTTGGTGAAAGATAAAACCTGTTTAAGACAGTTAGTACCTTCAAACTCTTTTTCTATCTCTTCAAGCATACTTAGTCGTTTTGCAGCTGTAGCAACAAGAAGTAGAAGCAGCTTCAGAGACAATGGATGAGAGAAATACATAAAAAGATCATGAGACTTTACATTGTTCTTCATCATCCTTGCTTCCGGTAGAATCAGAAACCTTCAGTTCTTCAAGGCCTTCAATAGCGGCTGTAAACAGAAAATGAATAATTACACTCATTTTACCATTACTCACATTTTGTTTAACTAATAGGAACAGAGAGTAACGGTGTGTCGACTCATACCTTCAAACTCGCGTTCGATCTCTTCAAGCATACTTTTTCTCTTTGCAGCTGTAACAAAGAGACACAAAACCATTTACAAAATGCTAAAGCCAAGACAAAGGTTAAGAGCGAATCTAAGAGGGAAGATGTTTAGTACATTGTTCTTCATTATCTTTGTCCCCAGTAAAGTCATTAACCTTTAGTTGTTCAAGATGTTTTGTAGCAGCTACAAGTTACAAGTGAAACAGAGGACAAAACAAACTCTTTTTAGATTCAAGATTCCATAGCAGAGGAATTACTCAAAAAGACAGGAACACAAAGGGTAGGTATGTTGAGAATAATACTTTCAAATTCGCGTTCAATCTCTTCCAGCAAACTTTGTCTCTGTGCAGCTGTGACAAGGACACATATGCTTGCTGCATCAGTGAAGGTTTACAACTGAATCACAAAAACAAAGTAAGAGAGGAAGAGGTTTTTACATTGTTCTTCATCATTTCCTTCATCAGTCTTTAGTTGTGTTGAAGCAGCTGCAAAGTAAGAGAAGCAAAAGAAGAGAGTTTTATAAGTGAGTGTTCATAGAAACTAAACTATAACCATATGGATTGAAGCTGTGAGATACCTTCAAAATCTTGTTCAATTTCTTCCAACATCTTCTGTCTTTCAGCAGCTGAAACAAGAGGCACATAACAATCACCTCAGCAAAAATCAATTCATGAAGAAACAAAGTATTTATATTATTTAAAAAAAAGAGTAAAAGGGAAAGCTATTCATACATAATTCTTCACCGTCCTTGGATTCATCCTTGAGACCATAAGATGCAGCTTGGTTAAGACCATTGAGATGGGCTGCAATTAATCAAGAAACAATCACTTTTACTAAACACCAACTTCTAACTATTTATGGACTCTAACAAAGATTTGACTTTCTATCTTTAGAAGGACCTTTCTTGATTCAACCTATAAAACCATAAACACAATCACTATAAGATATAGAGATATTAAGATCAAAACATACCTTCAAATTCAAGTTCTATTTGATCCAACAGACTCGAACGTTCAACACTTTCATCACTTGCAGCTCCAACCTAAACACAAAAGAAGACAGAAGGCCCTTTTAATTCTACAATGAAACTAACTCTGCAGAAGCCTTTTAGGCAAGATTCATCATTCAAATCTGAATCCTAACCTGGGGTGAGTTATCAACTGAATCACTGAGAGCAGTACCCTCAGATTCATCAGAGAGAGACAGAGAAATAGTGTTCTGATCAGTCACTGTAGTGTTCTTCTGGTTCTCAGTCACTATATCTGAAGCTGAAGAGACAAGGAAACATAGAAGCTTAAGAGAACAGAACTGAGAAAGAAACAATAAAGAGGCAGAGAGAGAGAAAGAGAATTTACACTGATCTTTATCTTTCTTTCCTTGAAGAGCATTGACACTATCTGCAGTTCAAAAACAAATCAGTCCAAGAAAACAAAAATAGAGGGAGAATCTTGATAATTCTAGGTATTATCTTTACCTTGGTATTCACGTTCTATTAGGTCCAAATGACTCAATCTACTAGCAGCACCATCATCCTAAGGATACACCAAATGAATCATTTTTTTTCTTTTTTGAAAGAAGCAGAAAAAATAAAGGTACATGGTTTGTGTGTTACCTGACAAGAAACGTCATGGAAGCTTGAAAGAACAAGACACAGAGACAAACTCAGAACAAGAAAATTCATTCTCATGGCCGATATCTTCATTACAGGTCGAAATCGTTTAGCTTGAAGAAAGCATATGGGCAGTGGAAACGTTTTTTAATATATACAAAATAGTTGTAACTAACTCAAACGTGTGTTTTTTTTCTTTCTCATGGCTCTTCTAGAGAACTCATATGGTGTGTTGGGTGTGCGGTAAGTTGTAAAACTAAACAGATGCATAAAATAATCTAAACTCACTAGAGCTAAACGAATCTATTCACTCACCCTATTGGGATTGAACTTAGAACTTTTTATTCATTTTTAATATTTACATTCAATTTGATATGATAGTTATATTATAAAGTTATTATAACTGTTATAATAACTTTATAAAATTTACACCATGTTCAGGTTTTATGTGATAGTTATATAACTTTATTATTTGATACCTACCGTGTTCTCTGGCATTCAAGAGTGAACAATTAACTAATACCGGTAGAGGATCGTTTCAACGTGGAAAATGTGTCATGTTGTGATACGTATGCATTACTAATTTTACTGGTATATTCCTTGGGACATAAATGAGACAGAGACAACGCGCGCGTACGTGAGTTTATCTTTTTTTTTTTTTTTTTGTACGTGAGTTTATCACCGCACTCTAATCAACTTGGGTTTTAATCGCGACATCATTAGAATGAATTAAATTTGATGTGATGTCCATAACTAGGAGAAGCTATTGGTAGATTAAATTCTTAGAGGTTTTTAGAATTCTAATGAATTCTTATGTACTTAATTCATGTTGCATCAAAAATATGTTTTTATACTTCTGCCATTTAAATTAACGATCTTATTGTTTAGAGATTTTCATATTATTACTGAAATATTAAAATAAATACTAGTTGGAAAAAATAAACACTAAAAACAAAAGTGTTTTTAACCAAGTATTTTTATAACATGTTTTATAGTACTTAGAGCAACGTTATCGCAGCGAAATCACGTATTTTAGGGGGGAGGACCACTTACTTTTGCAAAACCCATGACAGACGTTGGTTAATTAAGAGACGTTTGTGCTGCGTTTGTTAACCTGTTTGCGGGCCCTACTGACACGTGGTGGCCCGCAACTGGTTCAATTAATTTCTTTTTTTTTTAATCAGAAAAACGCAAAAAAAGAAAAAAGAAAAAGAAAATTAAAAACCTAACAAACGTATCACCGATAATGATGCCCTAGAGTGTATCTTAAACGTATAACGAAAAGTTTTATTGTTGATCAACTTATTAGAACATGTATTACTATACCTTTTGAAATAGTGTAGTTTATTTTATAATATTTTTACAACGTGAGTTTTTTGGTTAAACAATATGCTTACTACGTAATATTAAGTAATTTGTGTGCTTGTATGTTGCAGGTCAGATTCAAACCTTTTAAAAAATATTGTAGGTTAGATTTCGCACAAAATATGCTGTCACAGTCCCAGTACTATATATACAATGATGCAAAAAAATCTATATATCTAAGAAAAACGATAAACCACTCTCCAGCGAGAGAATACTAAATCACCGGTGATCATATATAAGAATATATAAGTGTAGGTGGATCCGAACTCATCTTACTTAGTAATGCTGGAACGTCATGATATCACCCGACCACTAACACGTGATTAAAAACCTATATATCTAGTTAAAATATCGTGTTTATAAATTTAAAAGGCAGAAAATGATAGAAATTTTGAAACATAAGCCATAGTAAAAATCCATTAAAAAGCATAGTAAAATTCACCACCGTTCATAAAACGATTTTGTTGTGATTTTTAAAAGAATATTTTAAAATCTTATCAATGATACAAAGAACATTATAAATTATTTTCTGGCCTAAATTTTAACATTATAAATTCTTAGTCTGAACAAATTCATATTTTATCATATCGAGTGGATTAATGTGGATTTGATTTTCGTAATCTTTTTTTTATTAAAAGTCAATTGGTTTGAAACCCAAAAATAATAATCAAATTAATAAACTGTCCATGATGGAACAAGTTTGGTAACTATCAACCAAAGTATGGTATAAGTTGTGGGTAGAGCATGCAATTTCTAGGGAAAATTGTTTTTTTGGGCCAAAAAAACAGTAACTATGTCCCATTAGTCTAATCTTATATTGGTTATGTCCTATTAGACTAATTTTTTTCTAAATGGCAATACTGCCCCTAATTTCAATTAAAAATACGAAATAATAATGAAAAAAAAATATTAAGTAATAAATTATATTTTCAAACGAAAATGATTAAAAGAATATATTAAAATCCAAGAAAAAAACAAAAACGACGAAGACAATTTTGCATCGGGACCGATCGATCCCGTAATCACCCGATCGATCTGAATCAGTCGATCCCGATAAATGTCCAGAACAAAAAAAAATTGCGGACCATATTCTGATCGAGCGAAGCCCAGGTTAGCCGATCTGCTATAGCTCGATCGACAGTAGATCGATCGGTCATATATTGGAGACCGATCGATCCCGTGTCCATGTTAGTCGAAAAATGATTTTTTGGTTTTAGTCGGTTAAGTCCGGTTGGATTCCCACTTGATTTAAACCGAACAAGCACGAATCTACACTATTAAAACTCGATTTCTAATCTATCAAACCTATTTTTCTCTGCTCCTTGGAGAACAAGGGGTAGAATATCATATTCCCAAGTTTATAAACCCTAACTCATTCAATTTCACTCTGATTTCGACGATTCTTGAACCTAGCCGAGAAGATTTTGTGATCTCTTTCTGAATTTATCACTATTTCAGTCGATTTACAAAGGTATGAAATTCTATCACCAGTATTAGAATTCGAAAATATATCTATAAAAGAGGCAATTTTTGAATTTGTTAAATTGTCTGTTAGGATGATGATTAACGAAGATTTCACACACAATCTATTATTTTAGTGATTCATATTAGTTATTGATAGCTATTATATTTTAATTATGTTTAATTTTCAGGTATGGAGTTGGAATTGCCGAGTCGTCAATACGGTGAAGGCTTGGAACCTCAGGTTAAAAAGATTAATAACAGCTGCCGTTTGAAACTGCTCGAGTTGCTGAGAAAAAAAATGGAACCAGAATATGATGAAGTGATGAAAGATCCCCTTTTCTCGCATATTATGAATATCGAGAAAAATAATCTGAAGTTTTCGGCGAGGCTAGTACACTCTTTCTTGTGTAAGGAGTTGATAACAAGCAAGAGACATGAGAAGTGGTTCACCTTTGCTAAGAGACCTATGCGTTTCGGATTGCAAGAGTATCATGCTGTAACTGGTCTCAAAGTAATGGAAGAAAAGAAAAGTAGGTTGGTTAAATGGAAAGATGATGATGGTTTTTGGAGCAACCAGATAAAGACAAGAGGGAAAATCAACTTGCAGATCATAAAAACCCAGTATTTGGAAGAAAGCAGTACCTGGACTTGGGTTGATAGGGTGAGGCTGGTCTATCTTTGCGTTGTTATGGGTGTGGTAATGGGGAGAGATGAGAAGGTGAATTTCCCACTTCTTTACATGAAGTTGGCAATGGATTTGGACAAGTTTCGGAACTACCCATGGGGTTTGTATTCGTTCAATTTTCTGTTGAAGCAGATTGATAAAACAAAGGCTAAATTGGAGAATAAGGAGGGGTACCTGATGGAAGGATTTTTGGTTGGTTTCCAGATTTGGATAATGGAAGCTATTCCTGCTTTAGGAGAGATTTGTGGTACAAAAGTCAGCGACAATTACACAGGTCCTTTGTGTGGTAATTGGAAAGGATGTGCAAAATGTTCTTATGAAGATATCATTGGTGTTGAGACTTTATTTCCAGAGAATGTATGCTAATATATTTTTTTTAATGGTCAGAAACCCGGTATTGCGAGTGGTAGCAAAATATCTGGGTCATCTTTTACTGGGAAAGGAAGAAGCAGGATCACTTACGGAGGATGAAGCGCAACTTATTCATTATGGACTTCCAGTAGCTATCAGGCCTAAGTATGGCCTGAAAGAGGAACCTCCAGCAGAGCTTTCCGTAAACATGGGAGCATTATTTGCTCAGATGTTGTTTGAAAAGAAGTTTAGAGGTCTCCGTGCTTTGGAGAAGAAACCATTGGAGGATTCTATTGGCAGCTTACTTACTCGGATCTTCAAGTTCCATGATATAGATCTTTCAAAGACTCCTTGTGTGACCAAGATTGAGAGATTTGATGAGCAGTTCTTCTTCAACAGCAGGACTTTTTACCCTGGTAAAATTTACCGTTTTATGGTTCCTGATGGGACTATCCTTCACTGCAAGCTCCCACAGCCTACCATTACGTCTTTGACTTCTGCGGAGAACATGCGTTTTATGCCTTCTTCTGAATTTCTTTGCCCGTCTCCTCAGCCTGCTACAAAGCGTCGCCGTGGTTCCTCTTCTTCGGGTCCTGCTCAAGGGCAACGTGAGGATGATACCATTCATGATATCCGAGTGGATCATACTCCAGATCCTTCGATTGAGTACTTGTTGCCCGCATATACTGGTCAGTATGACTCTGGAGCACCACCATTGGATGGTACACCGCAGCAGCAGTTCGCCTGGACTGCAGATACATTGGTTAAGCTTTCGACGATGATGCAGACAGTGTGGGGTGCACTTGCAAAGATTAGATGTCCACCTCCTCCTTCCTGCTGCCGCGCTCCGCAGACTTCAGAGCCTGCTGATATGACTGAAGACATTCCTGACATTACTAGACACAGGGATGTTGATGATGCGGTAGATGAACTATCCGACGGAGCAGCAGATGCAGAGCGAAGTTCACGCCTTCATAGGAGCAGACGAGCACCAGGACAGAGTAGGAGCGCCAGTCCTGACGACCATAACTGATCACTCTCAGTTCATATTATTCATTGTCTTATTCCATGTTTTTATTGACGTCAGCTTGTACTAGTTCTTATGTTTTTATCCTAAATTTTAATGTTCTTCTGGATTTATGTTAAAGTTAAAGTTTTATGTTAAAGTTTTTATGATTTCCTGGATTTATGCTTACCAAAACAATGGAAATCGAACTGAATGACATCCCTGAGAAAGGGATCGATCGTTCTTGATCAAGAGATCGATCGGTTGTGAAACGATCGATCGTTTTGTTTCGGTCGTTCTTCACGGAACGATCGTTCTGTATAAAACGGACCGATCGGTCTAAGCTGATCGATCGTTCTGGATCGATGTTTTGGCACCGGTCGATCAAAACTGCACCGCTTCGTCTGGCAATTCTAAATATATTGAGATCGATTAGATAGATCGACCATGACATAAAACGATCGATCGATCCTTGTATTTTGGTCGGTTTTTGCAGTCTGGGAAGTCCAGTACTATATTGCTATCAACATGAAATTTAAACAAAGTTGCATAAAACATGAAACAATGTAATTAGAAATTATTCTTGGTGTCTAAAAAACTAAAACAAATAAAATAAAACAAAGTTACATGAAACTGAAACAAAGTAAGTAGAAATCAAACAAATATCTTCTGAAAAACGAAACAAAGTTGCCCATAATAACAGCAGACAAGTCGGCTATATTGGCATCTTGCAAGTTGCTCTGTTGTGGCCACTACCAGAGCATCTACTGCACTTGCGAGTCTTACTTCCCTGTGATCCTTGTGATGATCGAATTTTGTCTTCAACGGTTTCATATCTGCTTTTTCTTTTTCTTCCAAGAGCCCTTCTTGTTTCAGGCGGTAGCACTTCTGAGTTTTCCACATTTTCTGGGACGGACCAAGAGTCTTCAGGCACAGTAATAGGATTAATGCTTTCCTGATAAGCTTCTCTCCAAGCTCCCGTGGTGTACATAAAATCAGTCAAAGTGTGTGCTTCTCTGCCAACAGAATAACCGGCTTTTATTGCGTGTCTACAAGGAATCTTCAAGAGGTTGAACTTCCCACAAGAACAAGCCCGTTTATCCAAATCAACAAAGCAATCAATTATATCGCCTTTCACAAGCATCTGACTATCTGTTATAGGGTAAACTACGAAAGTTTTTCCCTTCTCGATTCTCCTTTCAATCTTTTCCTCTACATCTATGGTCAAAGGATGCTTATGTTTTGAAATCTTTTTCTTACGCTTAAAAAACCACCGTGTCAGCATTTCTCTAATACTGTCCAACAAAGGAATAACAGGAAACTCTCTTGGCGAACGCAAAGCAGAATTTATAGACTCAGCAGGGTTGTTTGTCCTAATGTCATACCTGAATCCAATAAATTGACATCTAGCCCATTTTTTCACATCTGCTTCCATTAGATAGGTTCCTATTGCTGGACTGATATTGCAGACATGACCAAATATTCTCTTAAAGTCAGCAACTCTATAAGCCTTCGAAGCCTTAGAAACCAACCCAGCTAATCCCTTGCCTCTGAAATATGTTACCACATTATTCAACAAATGATGAATACAAATACCATGTGCCGCTAGAGGATACACATTCTCAACTGCCTTCGCTATAGACCCTTGTCTATCCGAAATAAAAGCCAAGCCATTACCATCAGCAACAACCACTTTTAATTGTCTCATAAACCATTCCCAAGACTGATGATTCTCAGAGTCTACTATCCCGAATGCAATAGGATACAAATTTGAATTTCCATCTAAAGCAGTTGCAACCAGTAGCACCCCTTTAAATTTACTCTTCAAGAATGTTCCATCTATAACAATGACACGTCTCATGACATTGGTGAAGCCTCTAATCGATTGACCAAACGCTATAAATAGATATTTAAATCTTCCATTGACGTCAGTCTCGTAAGAGGAATGGGTACCTGGATTGGCCTCTTCCAGCATGTGCAAGTATTTTGGTATTTTTCCATAACTTTCGTCTGGAATACCTCTGACGGCATTGATTGCATATTCACGGGAATCCCATGCTAAAGAATCAGAGATCTCACATCCATAATCATGACGCATAATCTGAACAATATCTTTTGCTTTAGGTCCTTCTTTGACACCTTCGTACTTATGCATGATGAGACTGCCTATTGTTTTCGCTGAAGCTGTCTTACCGCCACTGGATTTGTTTGAAGGTGCGCATGAATGTTCACCGACATACTTATTAATAATAAAATATGTAGAGCCCTTCAAACACTCTGCTCGGGCACCCCAATAGCACACCTTATCAGCACATCTAATACACCAAACTGATTTATTGGATTTGGTAACTGTGTAGTGAAAGTTATGCTTCATTGCACATAACTCAAACCTTGCCTTTAACACTGTTTTGTTGAGGAAAAGATCTCCTTTCTTAACCAAATCGAGCAAAGAACTCTTTGCTAAAGTTTCTCTGTTTTCTTTTTCAGAAATGATTTTGTCAGCATCATCATCATCATCTCCATCAACCTCCTCTTGCTTCATCTTTCCTTTCTTTTTCTTGTTATGCTTGTCAGCATCATAATCATCTCCATCAACCTGACCTTGCTTCATCTTCCCTTTCTTCTTCTCATTATCTTGCTTGGCTTTATACGTAACACACAATTGAGTTGACGGATGCTTCTTACAAAACCCTAGAAAGTTTTGAACTTGGCTTGAGTTTGCAATGATCACTGGTGGACATTCTGATGAATTGATCAATCCAATAGGTAGATAACTCAATTCCAAATCTGCATCCGTTACCTTTAAACAAAAATCCTCAATTACAATTTTCTGAAACTCTTCAATAGAGGAGCTCAATTGGAAACCATGTAATCTTCCTCCTATCTTTGCATCAACAGAAAAACTCCAACCTGAAGGTACAACCAATTCCCAAACACCACATGAACCATAGACATGAATCATGGTAGAATGAATGTGAAATTTTTGTGAAAATTTGGTGATCAATCAATGGAATATAGAAGATGACGTGAGATGTTTTTATTTGGGTAATCACGTTTTTTTTTTATTAAAACGATTTTACTTTTTTTTTTTTATTTTTTTTTAACGACTTTGTTTTAAAAAAAATATTTTTTTTTATTTTTTTTGTAAATCGATTTTAATAAATAAATAAGGAAACCGAATATTCTCAAAATATTCTCTTCTAATATTATCCTTATCCGTAGAACCTGTATTCTAAAATAGGTAGAATAGAGTAAATATGTTAGAAATCGATTTCTACTAGTTTTAGATTTATAGCAATATGTAGATTCTGATTTCTACAGGTTTTAGAATTTTAGTAAAGTGTAGATTTTGATTTCTACGGATTTTAGAACTATATGTTAAGCGTAGAATGTGTTTTCTAAAGATTTTTAGATTACTATTATTTAAGTAGAACACGTATTCTAAACAAAGTAGATTCAATGAAAAAAGTAGAATACGTTTTCTACTATGTAGAATGTCAATTCTACCTTTTTTAGAACAAAATATGAATTTATGATTTAAACATTTTTTGAACTTAAAAAATATATCTATAAGTTGATATAAGTATTTCATCAGTATTTACTATTTTCTGAATTTTTTTTTGTTTGCTAAACTATTTATTTGATTTATTTTAGAAAATATTAAAGGGTATTAGAGGAAAATATGGTACAAAAAAGAAATTAGACTAATGGGACATAGTTGCTGTTTTTTTGGCCCAAAAAAACAATTTCCCCCAATTTCTATTTTATTAAAACATAATTTCTTAATTATTTGGTTTCTACCATTCTATGGTATAACAACAGTGCACTCGGAATGAAACAGTCGTAATGTCCCACTATGATTCAGATCGACCAAAATATAAACTTAATAGTTAATAATTGAGCTCTCCACAAGTCATAAAAGAAACGTCCCTATAAATATGATGGTTTATTTGACCTTTTTAAGTGGTTGCTTTATTTGTTTCACAAAAAGAAGTGGTTGCTTTATTTTATTTTTTTTGAAAGCTAAGTGGTTGCTTTATTTTGTTCCAAAAAGAAAATGTAATGCATTTTATCCAGAAGTCGTGTATAGTGTTTTTTTTTTTTTTGTGTATAGTTCACTAATATTAAAATCTTCAAACATATTATTATATCATGCATTTTATAACAACCACACACTTAAATTAAAACAATTCTCATAAAGGTTATCCAATTAGGATAACGAAGTTTTTTTTTTTGTAAAAGAATAACGAAGTTTACACTTGAATATCATGCATTTGTCCAAGTGTTTTTAGTTTCTGGTTCTCTAAAACTAGGGAAATGTAATTTCTTGTAAATAAAAATTAAAAGCTTAAACAATTTTTCTAAAAATCAAAAATATAAAAGTTTCGTAGCAGAATTAAGTTTTTTATG
This sequence comes from Brassica rapa x Raphanus sativus, assembly GCA_019776045.1. Lineage (NCBI taxonomy): Eukaryota > Viridiplantae > Streptophyta > Magnoliopsida > Brassicales > Brassicaceae > Brassica x Raphanus > Brassica rapa x Raphanus sativus. The sequence continues at coordinate 8,294,302 of WHPY01000004.1, forward strand.
AAAACCCTTTAACAAAAAAAAAAAAAAAAGAATTTAAGTTTTTTTGTAGTCACCTTCGATTTTCACGAATTTCAACATCGTAGTAGATCCACGTTCACAAGAAAAGATTTACAACCATAAATCAAAATATTATTGCTGGTCAGCTTTTACAGCTGCATTAATTGTTACTGATTTTAGTAAGCAAAAGTATTGTAATATGGTAATTTAAACTAGTAAATAAATACTCCCTTTGTTCTAAAATACAGATGTTTTAGAATTTTCACACTTTTTAATAAAATATATTACTCCCTTTGTTTGTTAAAGAGGGTCGTTGTGACATTTTTCACACAGATTAAGAAAGTTATTGATATATATGTAAATTGTAATTAATTATACTTCTTTGACCAATAGTATTTTAGATAAATAAAATTATTTATAAAATCAATGCAGTTTGCAATTAATTTTCAGCTGAAAATTAGTATAATTTACATTGGAATTGTAAAGTGACACTCTTTGTGTAACAATAAAATGAGCTTAGGATGACACTTATTATGAAACAGAGGGAGTAAAATTTAGTTATAAATGCATTGTTTTCTGTAATTTTATATTTCCTATACTTTTAAACCAATAAGATTTTACAAATTACAATTAATGTTTTTGAACTTCACAATTTTTCATTATTAGTTGACAAAAATTGTATTAAAAATATAAAATATCTATCTTTTTGAAACAATTTTTTTTTCTAGAACATCTATTTTTTAGGAACGGAATGAGTATAAGCTATTGATTCACCTTTTGCATTTTAGCCAACTTTGTACTATGAAGGAAATCAGAGATTAATTTACTTTTTAACCTTTCTATATAGCAACACAAGTTGATATATTTTCAATAGTTCTTGAAAGGAATATATAGTATCAGGGGGAGTATTGGATATTGGTATGTAGTGGCTCCATGGAGATCAGGCGATGTGGTTCTATTCGAGATAAACAGCTTCAGTTTCAGCTTGCGAGAGCCATGGAGTTTCAGCATTCATGTTTCTCAACAAAAAAAATCATATACAAGCTTCAATTTTTCTTTCTTTTCACGATGAGACTTTTGATATTACTTGAAAATAGAGTCACATATCTTGTACATCAGCTTTCTTCTTTGAATTAATTTAAGATTTAAGTTATTATTATAAAACGAACTAAAAAGGAGGCAACACCATATTATTTTGTTGACGTAAACAACATCTTATTAATACGATGACTACTACAGAACCTCAAGCCTGGCTAACATGAAAGAAAACATAGATAAAAACGATAAAGATGATCCATAATACACACAAAACAGATAGTAATCCTCAATAACAAGACCCTTGCAATACGTTAACTTATTCTTCAGAGGATTCAGGATTTGGATTCTTGATCTTAGAGTTCTTCCCTCAATATCTTGGAAGTTGGAAATCCCGGCTTAAGAAAATCAGCATACCATTTGCCGGAAACTTTCTGATGACGGGTCAAATTGTTTTGGAAATCGATGTAGTAAAGCCCGAACCTAGCCTTGTAACCATCTTGCCACTCAAAGTTGTCCATCAAAGACCACACGTAGTATCCAGTAACTTTAACCTTGTCGTCGCTACAAAAAGCAATAATGTTCATCTTATTAATTATTTATTTAGTGTATGACGTTTCTACTAGTTTGCTTTTTTTTTACTAACCATATGGCTTCATGCAAACTCAAAAGATGCCTCTGGAGATAATATTTCCTGTTGTGATCATTTGTTCCAACTGCGACGTCATTGTGTAAGTCTCCAAGATCCTCTCCATATCCTTTAAAGAAAGAAAAAAGAACAAATTAAGTTTTATTAAGGTAAAATGAAATATAGTATTGGGTTTAAGATTTTTTCGCTAACCATTCTCAGTAATCATAATTTCTGGGTCTCCATAGTTGTCCTTGATATACTTCAAAAGCTTCCTCATTCCTCTTGAATACACATCCAGTTTCCCACCGGCAGGCTGATTAATGAAACAATTCAATTAGTGTTATTTATTAGAAATCTATATTATTATAAATTTACAAAGTAGAAAAAAAGGCAAGTGTGAGAAGAACAACAAAAAAAGATCCAGTTACCTTGCTACCAATCTTGTATCCATCCACAGTCTTACTTTCCCACTGAACAAGGGAGTCGGTCGTCCAACTCGGGTTCTTGGAATCACCTGTCTTCATATTAGCACCAAACAATGATGTATAATAATTCATTCCGACAAAATCTGCAGAGTTCTTTAGGATTCTCTTTTCAGCTTCAGTGAACTTTGGCAATCTATGACCAATGCGATCCTTCATCGACTGTGGATAGTCTCCGTAAGTTGTTGGATGCAAATGCCTGTTTTATGTTCAAAAATAATAGTGACATAAGCTTGTATTAGAAATTAACTAGTGTAGGTTTATATTAAGGTGTTTAATTATTTTACCATCCCAGGATGAAATCAAGCACACGTTCAATGGGAGCTCCAATACTCTCAAGGTCGGCTGGTTCAAACCAAGCTGGACTGTGTGCAATTCCTATTTTACCCCCAGCGCACTATAAATTTTTACAAATAAAAGAGAAAGATATAACTTTAGATTAAAAAGTTTGAAAATAAAATATAATACTCTTGTAATTTAAGATGAACCTGTTCGCATGCTCTGAAGGCTTCAACGGAATGAGCATGAGCTAAGAGTAAGTTGTGACTGACTTGATAAGCTTCAAATCCTGACCGTCCATCTTCACAATGCTTTCCCCATTCTTCAATGTATGGTGAACAACGTCCCGGAGCTTTCTTCCCGACGTCGTAACCGGCACGACTAAACACCCATGGCTCATTGAATGTGATCCAGTTCTTCACTTTGTGCCCGTATTCATGGAAAGTAAAGTTTGCATACTCCGTAAAATCCTTCCTGTATTTTTATCAGTAACATATAATCATTTTCATTTAGTTCTATAAATATAAACAATAATATTAATCAAGAAAAGAAAGTACTTACACAATGTTACCACTCAAGAAACCACCGTATTCATCTTCTAAGTCCTGAGGAGTATCCCAGTGAAATACAGTGACTAGTGGAGTTATCTCTATATTCACGAAAACAAAATAATTGTAAGCATTAACATAACTAAGGTTTTTTTTTTTATCAATTTTCAGGGAGGTGAATAAAAATTACTGTTTTTAAGAAGCTCATCGATGAGGTCGTGGTAGAATTGGACTCCTTGTTTGCTTATTCCCTTAGACATTCTTCCATCTGTTATTCATTTTGCATTTCACCTTGTTATTTTGATTTTTTAACCAAAGTAAAATATTGACTAACAAATTAAAGTTAAAAAAACTTACGAGGAAAAATTCGAGGCCACGCAAGAGAAAGTCTAAAAGCATCAGTGTTGAGGTCTCTCATCAACTTGATATCTTCCTGTTAAACATAATGAAATAATAATAACCATTAGACATAGAAAATAATATAACCAATAATAAAACCTATTAGCCATAAAAGTAAAATTAAAACAAAAGTTAAATTGGTAATTTTATATTACCTTGTAACGATGGTAGAAATCAACAGCTACGTCAGCGTTATGATTTTGGCATCTATCTGGAAATTTATTTCAGTATTGTTTAAATAAATTATGTGTATTAGTGTATAGTATCAAATATAGACAAAGGGAGAAAAACAATGTACAGACGTGGATATTTCTTAGTGAAAGTGTCCCACATGCTTGGACCTCTGCAGCCTTCATCAACAGCTCCTTCAACCTATATTACAAACATTAAATAGCAAAATGAAACAATTAATAATCATAGAACCCATAAAAAACACAAAACATATTTTGAAAGAAAAATAATGTCAAAGTTGGACCTGAAACGCTGCGGTTGCGGTTCCCCAAAGAAAGCCTTCAGGAAAGCTAGCTCTGCTAAACTTCTCAGCTTGACGACAGACAGGTTCACTGGCTTTGGCTCCGACCAGAAGTAGAACCAGAACTAACCCTAACAGTAAAGGAACCCTCTCGAACTTCACCATTTTGTGTTTCTCTCCTTCTCTTTCACTCCAAACACTGGTTGAGTTAATTGGTGAAGATGAAGTGAAGGAGTGATGGTGTTTATATACAGTGTCCTGTAAGTGTTACTAGTGTTGTGTATTCAATGTGATTTCAGTACCGTCACCACCATAAGTGCGTGTCGAAATTTAAGTTAGGTTCAATTTTAAATTAAACAAAAAAAACGTGTTACTTCGTTACAAAGGTCCGGAAACAAAAAGAAACCGTTTTCTATTATTATTTACGGGTTGCCAGTCATATTATAATTTATAAGTCTAGTTTTGTTTTTCATTATGTCTTTTTATATTATTATTTACGAGTGCCAGTCATATTATATGTCTAGTTTTTTTTCATTATAAGTCTTGTTACTTGCTTTTTCTATTACTCCCTCCGTTTCATAATACTTGATGTTTTACTCTAGTGCACAAAGATTAAGAAAACTATATTTCTTTAATAAAAAATATTTTAAAGATATAATTTTAAAATCAATTAACCAATAACAAAAAAGAACATAAAACCTAATTGGTTGAACAGTTTCCAATAAAGTTTAAGTAACCTTAAAATCTCAAAACTTCATCTAATTTGAAACAAAATTATCGTTCTAAAACATCAACTATTATAAAACGGAGGGAGTATTATTTACGGGTGCCAGTCATATTATAAGTCTAGTTTTGTTTTTCATTGTCTTGTCACTTGCTTATAATACGGTAATTTACTTTGAATCATATACTTTAAGATTTTTAAATGAGACTGTAGCACCTATATATTGGAAGCTTTCACATTGCATGTGCAGTTTCTTTTGTGATAGTCGTTGGAATGGGAAGTCCGGCGGGCCGAGTCCTAACTGATTAATCTATGTGAATTTGTTCACCGACATTAAATAGATCCGATTGGTCATAATATGAATTAGACACTCTTATCTGTTCATACAAGCGGACATACATGGCATGTTTAGTAATTTGCTATATTATTCTGATCTAATCATACCAATCACCACAAGTTCACAAGCACAAGTGCGTTAACTTACTATAACCACGAGGGGTTCTTCGTATATTCAGGAACCAGTTTGGTATTATTTACAAGTTCCAGATTCAGGAACTATAGCTTCTCTTTTGAAGACTAGATTTTAACCGGATCTATCAGGTTATTGTGACTCATTCTAGTCTCATTTAATTTGATTTAAGTATTCTAACCAGATCCACTCAAGATGTTGTAATTAAACCCATGTAAAACCAAAAAGCAAAACCCCCAAAAAAAAATTAAGTTTACACAAAAGGTCAGAATACTCCTTTTTTTGTTCAACGTCAAAAATACTCCCACAATCTGTAATTTACATGATATCTTGAGTAACAGCTAACTCAACAAATAATTATTTGGCAATTGAAAGTCAATAGTTCCAGCTGGGCTTGGCAATTATCTATAGAAGTAGAAGGTGAAACGGGATCAAATCCTGACCATTCTATAGTTGCAGGATCCGTAAATGAAGCCGGAAAGAGTATCTAAAGATGAAAGTCCAGGCATCGAAGCCAATGAAACACCTGGACAAGATAGTGAAGGGTCTGGAGAGAAGTCAATTCTATAGTTCATTACTCGGATAAGGACTCCAGTAAATCAATCTATTCTAGAGGGCGAAATGTCAACAAACTTTAGAGAGAGTACCAAGATCGGACTCAATATATTCTCGTATAAGAAAGCTATGTTTTTGGAACTTTGTCCGACAGTCCAAGAGGTAGAGAGTACATTTGTGAAATATGAAATAATGTGACAAAATCATTGGTTAGTTACATTGTATTAACCACCACGAGAAGAGGAAAAAAACGTGCCCAAACAAAAGGTCTACTCTCTTTTTAGTTAGAAGAGCAATGTAGTCATTTCACAGACTTTGTATTTTCATATGTATTTATAAATTATATTATATGATGGATGGATGTATCTAAAAGTTTGGTGGAATAAATGATTCCAAGTGATATATCTGTAACCTTATCTAACACTACAATATCACAATAAAGTGTTACACGAAGCATGGAGACATGAGTTTCCTTTTCTTCAAATAGATAAGTGTTGCCTTCTTAAATAATTTGGGATACTAATAAGACATAAACTCACCATATGCACGATTGAAATTTATTTATTTATTTTGATGTTAACCAGGAGGTTCGGGCACCTTTTTTTTTTTTTTTGCTAAACTGCAAATATCATATAAATGAATAGAAGATGATACATAGTAGGATCTTAGTTTTGGGGTTATCTTGGTAAAAAAGAAATAAAAAACAAGAGGGACCCTAGGATTTTTTTTTTTTTGTAAAAGAGGGACCCTAGGATTTTAACTAAACATTTCAATATGTCAGCCACATTGCCATGAGTTTATCAAAGTGTTTTCTATGCCTCCTTCCAGAGATGATGTTTCTGATTTCTCTGTCAATGGAGTTGAAGACAGCAGTCGCCCGTATGGATATCTGATTGTGGATTAGATTGTTCTTCTACTTCTATATGTGGTAGACTTTGGACAGAAATTCAATTTACAAATGAAATTCTAGAAACTTAGTGCCATGTTTTTTATACAGAAAACGTATTATAAATATTTTGTAGAAGTATTATTTTGCAAATTTGTTATTAAATTAGATGATGCGATCTTGGTACTAAAACGTAATTCACAATCGACACACCAAAACAAAATATCTAATTATTATTTTTAATATCTAATTATTTATCATAATGAAAATTCAGAAATATACATATATATAACATGACATCGATCATCTTATAATTGTGCAATTGTAATTAAGTGATGATAGCTTATACTCTGCGGTCTATTTTTTAGTTTTGGATGTACTTGGTGGCTTGGTGCCTCCAAAGTATATTTCTACTTTCTATCTATTGCGTCCAAAAATAGATAGATATTTTTATGCAATTTGCTTCTTTTTTTACATCTGAACTTACATATTATATATGAAAAAGTAAATAAAATTCGGATGTTAACATACTCTAAACTTATTTTAATGTATTCCTCTTTTTTCAGAAAAATATAAAAAGTATGCTAGAGAACAAAATCTTTTTTTTTGTGCAAAGAACAAAATCTTTTATAATATTAAATAGGTTTTTTTGCTAAATAACCAAAAAAAAATTAGATTTTGGGAGAGAAATTAGAGAGAGATAGAAAGAAAAAGTATGAGAGAATGTGGATTTTTGGTTAGTTAATTAATTATAGTTTTTTTGTTATTAAACCTAATCAATACTATTAAAATTGAAGTATGTCCGATTGATATTAGTTGAGTGCACTATCTTTTTTAATATGTATATAAAATCAACTGCCAATATCTTTTATAATTTGATATATCGTAACCATTCTTCTAAATTCTAATCGGATGAAAAAAAAAACCTCCCCTCTAATCCTATATTCTAGGGACCCACCACTCACTTACCAAATGAAAATTCATGTTAGCCTTTGCAGATAAATGACTGGTACATGTTTAACTAATTTTCATTCTTTCTCTCTTATTGCCGCTGATTTACATTCATAATTTTTTACTAAAAAATAAAAATACATTCGTATTGGACCTATATTTCAACCTAAATAATTTGGTAATAATTGTAAGTCCCTTTAACAATGAAGATCTGTTATATTAAAACAACAACATGATCTATTGATATATGCATGGTCCAATTATTTTAATAGAATAAATTAAAATCTATTATTAATTATTTTTAAAATATTATAAAAAACATAAATAAATATGATTAAAAAGACAAATATAAAAATTAAATTTCTAAAAGAAATATAAAACAAAACATTGATGGTTATTACTAAAATACTAAAATTTATTCTATTAAATTAGGAATGACATGTTATAGGTGTAGTCTAACTATTTTAGTATAATTATTAAAACATCTTATTAAGCATTTAAAAAATATTTTACACAAATATGATTATAAGAAAACAGAAATATGATTAATACACAAATATGAAAATTAAATTTCTAAAATATGTAAAACAAAAAATATATCCACCCTTCAAGAGCGGTAAAAAATGTAATTTTTAAATTACCATATTTTTAAAAAAGTGTTTACTTTTTTTTTACTTCTTTTTTAAAATACTTTTGGGTCAGCGGGTATACGCAATCCAAAATTTACCAACCCGCACCCCAAATAAAATACTCATAACCCGCATCTGCAAATCGAGTTTTTCAAATAGTTGAACCAAATTTATGATCCGTTCTTAAAAAAGACATATATATATATATATTTTTTATTTTTAATAAATATAATTTTTATAAAATCGAAGCCGTAACCAATTATATCTCTGAATATTTAATTTTTCTCTAGGATATATTTAATTTTTCTCTCACATCTCTGAACCTATAAATATAACTGCAAAAAATATACACAATTCGAAACTGGGATTAATATGATAAGAAGTTCGATATAGATAAACAACAACAAAGAAATTTCATGATAAAGAGTTCCATATAAAAAAAAATATGACATTCCTAAAAAAACTAGAAATTTATCACTATGGAACTTTTTTTTGCAGTTATATCTCAACATATAAACAATTATATATAGGTTGTTATAGTTATATCTATCTTATTAAAACAGAAACATTACAACTTATTCTAGGTGGATTTTAAAGTTGGACCTTATATAATTAATGCAATATTAATCTACTTATTATTAGACATGCATTTTTATAAATAATTAATATCAACCATTACCATAGTTTTTCATTTCTTACCTTCTTATTATATCCACTACGCATATTTCTTTATATAGCATATATTTTACTATAAGCTAGATACATCAACTAACATATTATACTATAAAATAGATTATTAATAATACATCTACTAACATATAATACTTTTTTTGTCACTAACATATAATACTATACGACAGATTACTAATAATACAATATATTATATGTATTCATTAACTTGCATCTATCAATATTAGCAATACTATAAAGACGACTAATTCTATACTTTGAACCTATAAACCATGATATACTAATTTATAACAAAGATGATATTACTGTTACAAATTAGTTTTTATAAAAATTATTCATAGCAGCAATTTGTTATATAAGATAAATTTAATCAAGACCCAAATCTTTTTTTTTCCTGTTCAGAAAAAAAAACCTATGAATATATACCATTAAGTTAGCCAAAAATCTTCCGAATAAATAGTAAATCTCACAAACCCAAAAAATGAATTAAAAATATAACAAAATATATTATGTTTGAAATTCAGATCACTGGGTCGGGTATAAATTTGTTCATTTCAGGTATGAGTTCTTCGAGTTCTCAACATTTGGATCTAAGTAGGTATTTGATTTTTCTTTGTTCGGGTCGATTTTTTTTGGTTCCGGATCATTCTAACTTTTTTATATTATAAATCTTAAATAATATACAACATGTATATAAAATATGTGAATCAAAATATTAATCCGCGCAGGCGCGCGGATCATGATCTAGTTTACAGTTATATATCAATCATTTTTGTACCCGTGAACAACTAAAAATTATACACACATGCTGTTATATACACACGCATAAGAAGTTAATATAGCAATAATATTTTTTTAATTAGACTCAACTATTATCAACACGACATGTTTCTGTTTTAATCGTACTGATTTAAAATTTTAAAATATATAATTTTTTATTATAAATATATTTTTTACATTTTTATAATAATTAAATTAAATAATTATTTTTGAAAAATTTATAACATGCGGATAACCACAAAATTAAATAGGGCGGATACCAGTACAAATTATTTGTTTGCGGGTTATACGAATCATATTTTTGACCAAAACAAAACTGAAACCCGTGGGTTGGCGGGTTTGACCGGCAACTTAGCTCTAATCGAGCGTATACCGGATCAATTTTTAAATTGCTATTATTTAAAATAAAATATATTTTGATTAATATTTATACACAAATATGATTACAAATAAAAATATAAATATAATCATAAAAAAATATAAATATAAGAATTAAATTAAAACAAAAAATATACCCACCTTTTAAAAGGTGTCATAGTCGTATAGGTGTTTTTCATTTTGGAGTTATTTCATTTTAAGAGGTGTCTTTCATTTTGAAGTTATTTCATTTTAGAACAAATGGAGTTAATGACGGGACCGGTCCACCAAAGGGAATTTTGCATTATTGTAGGCAATGAGAAAAAAACAATTCACTTGCCATGTTGTAATTTGTAAATGGGAATGGCATTGAAAAAGATCAACAAAATCATTAATGCTTTTGCTTTCTGAAGGATATAAAGCTGGAAAAGAGAATCATTAGCCCCACTGTTCCGAATAGAGACACCCACACCTATCACTGAGATTTTTTGGAACCAACCAACTTCTAAATTCCACAATAAATTTAATAGTGTCAATGTAAATTTTAACGTAAAAAGAAAAAAAATTCTAAACTGAATTAAAATTTCTTAAAAGAAATATAATGTTCAATTTGAAGAAAACCCACAACATTATCCAAGGTTAATGAAACAATGTAATTGAGGCGTTCGTGGAACAACTATAACTGAACCTTTGTGTACCAAGTACAAATTCTGAAACATGCTAGTCTTCATCAGAAACATTAACAACACTAACTCTCAAGAATCCAACTGAATCATTTGGGAGCCTCATACAAAACTAGATCAAATTGTGAAACCGGAAGCAGATATATATATGAAACAAATGGTTCATATAAAGAGGTTTTGATGCAGATCTTTAAGTCTTATGCCAACCAGAAAGTCTCAACAACTCTTGAAAATGAAAAAAACAACAACAAACTTCTTCAAATCTCTAGTTTTCTCTGCCTCAAAATTCAACTACCTGAAAGTTAAGACAAAAGGCAAAGATGAGTGTTTCTTCATGTTTTTCTTTTAGCTTTCTCTTCAGGCAGCATCTGTAGCTGTTGGAGAGTTCTCAGGTGTCTTCAGTGGAGGAACCGTTTCTTCCGGCTTACTGTCTTTATGTTTGTCAACAGCTACACGAAACTCTTCAACGATTGTCGGATCTTTGAACTTGAGTGCAAACGTAGAGAGACCTTCTCTGCCTTCACTATTCACACAGGCGAACGTGATTCCTTTCTTGTCCATGCTTGCAAGTTTCATCTCCGGGTAAAGACTCGCGTTTAAGATCAACCTGTAGTTTCCTTTAGCTCTCATGACCAGCCTTGCTTTACCGCCATTGCTTGAAACGTTTACCTTGATTTCTCCTTTGCCGCGCTCTCTCCACCCTCCGTCAAGATATTCAAACATGATCGAGTCAGCTGAGAAGGCAACTTTCTCGTTCTCTTCTCCTGTTTCTGTGGAAACCTCTTGCTTAGGAGGAAACCCAGTACCTTCGCTCTTGTTGATAATGGAAGATCCAGATGCACCGAAAAGGGAAGAAGGGTTGTTGTTGTTGGTGCTGTTTGAGAGGCCAAAGCCGAAGAGAGATCCAGAACCACCAGTTGAACCATCCTGAGAAACAACACCAAATGAGAAGGAAGAACCAGAAGACTGTGTACTGGCGAGTCCGGTGAAGGCGTTCTTGCTACTTGAATGCTGCTGGAACGAACTCAAGGAGCCATTATTATTATTATTATCACCGTTCTTCTCTGCTGATTCTGCTTCAACGCTTGCTTCGCCTTCTTTTTCTTTTCTCTCAGTCTGATCACCTCCTGATTCCCCCTTCTCAAGAGGATCCTCGGTTTGATCAGTTCCTTCCACAGCGTTGCTAACACCCGAGACGGTCTGGTCTACACCAGCATCATCATCCTTATCTTTAGTCTTTTCAAGCTCTTCCCCAGCAGAATCTTTGACATCAACCTTCTTATTACTGTCAACCTCATCACCGTCTTCAGTATCAGCAGCTGCCTTCTGATTGTCCTCCACTACAGCTTCCGCTGGAGCCACTTTAGACTCAGGCAGAGGTGTATTTGTTGTTCCCACAGCGGTAGGAGGGAGCAATTGAATCCCAGCGAAAGGGTTGGAAGCTGCAGCGGCTGATGGTGGTGCAGCAGATGATGGGTCTTTGCGCTTGACTTTGACAATTCTTCTAGTCGCCAAGACCTCATCAGGGGCCTTCTTGAAAGTTCCACTCTCAAGTTCAGCTGAACCAATGTCATCATCATCATCGTCTGGATTCTCACGGGACAGCTGCTTCAAGGCACCTCTCTTCTTTGAAGGTTGGCTAGCGTCTTCTGAGTCCCCCATGAGAAAAAGATCTACAGAAACTTAATAAAGTACACCTACAAAAAAAAAAAAAGAATATATATATTAAAAACAGATAACAAAAATACAGTCTTTGGATACATATGTCAATCCAAAGATAAGAACAATACATAAGACATAATAAAAGTAAATGAAAATGCCAAACCAAAAAAATAAAAAAAAAAAAAANATGAGAAAACGCCTACACATCTAGGCTTGGATGTAATTAGAGGAACCTACAGCCAAATAATGAGTAAAAAAAATCGACAATAGTGATACTGTTCAATCTATAAAACTGTTGCTAACCCTAGATGAACCGTCAAATCGAAACCAGTTTTCGATTCAAAACTAACAAAAATCAAAGCTCGGGTTACATTAAACTCCTACTGAATAGTACCGCTTAATCCCAACGCCCAATCAAAAACAGAGAAGAAACTAACGAGGATGTGAAAACCCTAGAAATCACAGAAGCTAAAACCCTGAGAATAAAATTAAGATATCATTTCCAAGACACCGCCTCAGATTAGATGAGAAGGGACTTGCCTATTGCCCGAGGAGCGAAGTTGTCAGAGACGGAAGAGACAAGAGCTTAACAGCACTAGAAGGAGAAGAAGAAGTTGTGTGTGTGTGAATTTTATTATTATTTGCACTATAGGCACATACTTTTTCCTTTTGTACCAAAAAATACATTTAAATCGATTTTTAAAGATTCTAGTTATCTTTATTGAAAAATGAAAATTTTGGTTTCTATTGCTTCAGCTTCTACTCAACTCAATCCTAGGTTCAAAACTTTTGCTAGTACAACATGAAACAAACCACTACAACAAAACAGTAAAAGAAAACAATAAATAAATAAATAAAGATGGCAAACTAACAATAAATTTTTGTAACATCGACAAAAACAAAACAAATCATTTTACAGGCAAGATAAAAAAACAGTAATTTGTAAGAAGAAACAAAACCATGTGTAATAATAATAATATACTAAGAATCTCCCTCTCAGTGCAAAAGAGACGAACAAAAGGAACACTACTACCATTTTTCCTTTGAGCAACTCTCTCTCTCTCTCTTTTCATCTAAATCCTCAAAATCTTCTTTTTAAAACTTCTTATTACAATGGGTATCAAACACTCTTCAATGAATGTGGTTCCATGCTGCCGAATACTTGAGCCATGTTGTTCAGAAACAATCTTAGTCACCTCACCACCATTGTTGCTTCAACTTTGGCCATTGCTCACTGCAAAATAAAACCAGAAAGATCCTCAGTCGAGGTCCCGTTTAAAAAAACAACAACTTGGTATTAGTGTTCCTAAAGGTTTTGCTATGAAGGATGCAAATGAGGTTTATCTCTGCGGGAATCAAAATGAATCACCTGGAGACAAAATATTCAGATATTGGCCTTGCAACTACTTTTGCTATTAAGCTGATGGGTTTCCTTCATTATTCGTATCCCACTCTTCTTCAGCCTCACTTCCGTTTACAAGCACTGCTCCATCGGTTGAGTCACCATCAACAACCACTCCTTCATTCTTTTCCTCATCTCCATTTTCTTCTTCTGCTACTACCTCCTGCGAAGCCAAACAAAAAAAGAAGCTCAGGATTAACTCAGCGCTAGAAAGTATACAAGTCACTTGTATTTGGAGAGGACGAAAAGGGTCACCTCATGATCCAATGCCATGTCTCCATTTTCAAATGATTCCTCTTCCTCAACTTGCAAGTTTCTAAAGGCTTCCACTAGGGTCATGGATGATCTATCAGCATGGCTAGGATAGTTTTCGGCAGCTGAATAAACTTCCCTGTAAAACAAAGAATAGTCCAATCAAGAGAGGTCTAGCATCTCACTGAGTAATCATGCGGAGGATGCACTAGGTATTAATGATACACTCCGTGATTACCTTGTCTCTGCAGCTTTTGCTTCGACGGAAAGAGCAACTTGCCAATCATCAAAAAGATTCGAGTACTCCTCAGGATCAGCCAAAGATTCTGCTGCTTTTGAATTAATCTATATACAAGGAAACTCAAGCTTTAAAACCATATTCCTTGACCACAAATCCACTTTACAGTAGAAATAAAGATAAAAAGAATAACCTTGCTCAAATCTTTCCTCCACAGAGCTACTATCTCAGATACTTTGCTTGGAAGATATGATCTTGCCATCAAAGCAGCTTCTGGTATCCGGTTACTGTAGAAAGAATCATTGTCACACAGATAACCAAAGGTGCACGAATTTGATTCTCCAAACTCTATTGATGAATTACCTCTCCACTAATAAGTCCAAACAATCTTCTAATTTACCCAGCATGAACAGGCAAAGGAAGGCGACATTGTTCTTCCCTTGTTCTCTAGCAAGTGTTGCAAGTTTTGACACGCCTTCAGCATCTCCCAGAGAAGAATAAAGCAGTAACAAACCACTCAAATCCATCGCATAGTTCATGCATTCCTCTGCCAATTGCAGCTGTCATAACAACATATAAACAAAAAGAGTTAGATGTAAATCTGCACATTGGAGATGAAAACCAGGAGACAAGAAACGGATATTTTGCTATTTTAAGATAATATCGCTCCCCGCTCCCATTTCATCGGAAAGAAACCATTAGAATCAAACTGTAATCAACTGATATATCATTTACTCGGAAGTTTTTGTTTTTCTATTATCATTACAAAACGCTAGGAAGAAACGAGTAGAGAAAAGATATACCTTCCCAGAGGACATGGCTAACTCTCCTAGTTGCTTCCACTTAGACTCGCTCTGTACTTCAACAGCGATTTCCTACAAGCATATAATCGAAAATACATTAATATATCGCCAAAATAAAAGAAGTAAAAATACATTTTATTCAGCAATAGATTATATCACACCTGCGCAATTTCAAGCCTACCCAGTTGTATGGCCAACTCAAATCTGTAGTCAGGGTCGGTTGCAATGTCTAGAGCATCTTCAATCATTCCTCGTGACTCCAGGAAATGAGCAACGCTGACAAGTAGAAAAATCCCCAAAATAAATACAGAGAAACATTCATGAAACAACTATTAATAGGTGTAGCTATGTTAAAACATTCAAGTGAGCAGATCTAGACACAAAAATTCTTGAAGAGTAAGTGATCATAATATTACTCCATCAACAAATAAGAAAATGAGCATATGAATGATTAAACTAACAAAGACATCACGCAGTACGAGATTCAGTACGCTAAAGAATGAACCGCATTAACACATCGAAGTTTAGATACTAATTGAAAACAGCTACCTGTTATGCTGATCTTTAGGAATAGTAGGTAAGATTTCACTAGCTTTGTCTAGATCACCTCGCATCACAAGAGTCTTGTACTCAATCAGGCTTAGCAGCAAGGTGTATCCTATAACACTGCATCCCCAAAAAGAACAGGAGGATAGACATCAGAAACTTCTAAACCAATCTGAAATAAACACACCAAATCTAGGCACTTACTTGAATTCTTTGTCAACCAGGAACACCCGACTTTGACTTGCGAGATAGCCCAACAAATACATTGGGCGGTCTAAATGATACATTGTGGTTACCTAATATTAAGATGTTAGCAACTACCATCAAACTCTGTTCATAACAAAGTAACCAAGAATATGCACAATACCTCGCCTCCGACACAATAGTTAAGCTTTGAGGAAGAGTTGTTGTAAATGAAACAGTCACCAACCCATAGACCTGTCCTGACACGTTCATCATTCTCATGGAGAACCTCAAATGCATCCTCAACACCTTCTTCCTCGGTTGATCTTCCACTATCAAAATGTGCGGAAACTAAGTCGCGCTGTAAAACAGGAACACAATAGTAAGAGCAAGAACAGTCCAAGAATTGTATAGAGTGTTGTTGGACAGGATCCTCACGTTGTATTTCAAGATGTAGAATGACGTGTCACTAGCAATAGCTAGCAAATCGCCACTGTCAGCCCAATAAAGATTCTGCAAACGTTACATGGCAACAATAAGAATTGGGCAGAAATAAACGAGGACAACCTCCATTTGAAGGTGTGTCAAATATGTGTCGAATTAAACTTCTCATAACAAACTGAGAAAAGTTAACCAGGATACCTTTACAGTGACGTCGATACGTTGAATCAGCCTACATTCAGCCCAATCATAAAAGCAAATGAAATCACTTGAACATATAGCTAACAAGGTTCCCCCAAAGATCTTCTCAGCTGAGAAAGTAGGGCGAATACACTTTTTCTCCTGAAGAAAAATATTTTGTAAACATCTCCATGAGAAGTAACAATAATAACCATAGAAACATCTTCTAACAAAACGTCTTAGAACAGACGCAAGGAGAATACGAACCTGGAAATTTTTGCTAAATGTCTTGATCTTTGATGAGCTTTCTCTAACCGCACACTCCCCATCAGACGACCAAACGAATTCAAGTCCAGAACCAAATGACCTATTTCTCCAAGCCAAAGCCGTGTAGATTATATACTCCCCGTCTCCACAGACTACGACAAACCTCCCATTCGGGTTGTGCTTCAAGCTCTGACAGTCAGAATACCCACATATGAGACTGAGATAAGGCGAGAACAAATCTATATATTCTGAAAATGAACTTCTTAACGATACCCACAACTTTTGAGGCACGTGCCAATCTACCAGTTATGCAGAAATATTTTTCCCAAATAAACTAAGTGCTGCTAGTAACACTCACTTGTGGATAAAGATCACAAGTCCCCAGCTCTTTAACAGCCAAGGGCAACCTCTCTCCATCAGTAACCTAACATAGAGAAAAGGGGATAACAACATCAGGCAAACAAATGAACATATAGGTCATCCTGTGGCACAGTGTTAGAGTTACAAGTACGGTCTATACCTCGTAACCTGCACCAATACTTTTAATGTTCGCAGTTTGAATTTCATTATGCTTAGCCCATATTATTTTTCCGGTACTATCCATGCTAGCGACAGGAATTTCTCTTCCAAGTTTAACCATGATTGTTCCTTCATCATATCCGATCACAACCCTGTGAAGTGAAAACAACACGGTTTATGGTTTCGCAGGACAACTCAATGGAGTACTAAAAACAAGTAAACTCTCAGTATCTAAGAACTTCAATCTTTACATATAGTCGAAGTTAGGAAGAGCGAAAACAACCACAAGTGTGTCAATAAATTGAAAGCCAGAAGCTCATATTCAATGAATGCTGTTTTAGTATCAACTGAGAGAGAACATCTACTCTAGTTATTAGTAACGTCAATTTCTCGTCTTAAAAGAAAGGAATACATTAGATGAGGGAACAAAAATCCAAAACTTACCGGCGTGAACTTTTAATGTAGCCAATGGCCCAAACTCTCTCGAGGCCATAATTTAATGTGTTTTCTAGCCTGAAAGAAAAAGCAGACATTAGGAAGTTTGGACTACAAACGGAAGGACAATATAAGAAATTGGTAATGACGGCAAGGTAAATAAAATCCAACTGAAAATGGTATAGGTACGCTGGAGGCATAAAAGAAGAATTAAATTGTTAAGTTCCAACAAAAAAATGTTCATATTATAATACCTGTACGTAGTTGCATGCCAAATCCGAACGGTGCCATCTTCCGAACCTGTGATTATAATTGGAAGCTCTGGATGGAAACATACGGCAGAAACATTGTGTGTGTGCCCGTCCAGGGTCTGGACACAACTCTTTGTTTGATAGTCCCAGACCTGATTTCGAAACTCAACTTGTAAATAACCTGAACGCACATAATGTCCAATAGAAATGTATCATCTATCAGAGTAGTGAACATGAAGCAGACCTTAGCAGTGTGATCATCAGAGCCGGTAATCAAATAGGGCTTGTCACCACCAGTGAAATAGTCTACGCAGTTCACTCCTTTCTGATGGGCATCCAATGTAAAATTTGGGTCTGGAGAACCAAGATTCCAGATCTGAAGATGAGCAAGCATGTGAACATAGAATGTCAGAAACTTATGCGGACGAAGCCATAATCAAGTTACAAGCTTAGACCATTTCAGCACCTTTATGGTACGATCAAGTGATGCACTGGCAAAAGTGTTGGTGTCTTTTGGATTAAATGTGACTTGCATCACGTAGTGCGAGTGCCCCTCGAATATCTGAGTGCACGCCCAACCCTTTTCCCAGTCCCATAGCTTAATGAGCATATCATCAGAAGATGACAGCACATACGGAAGGGTTGGATGAACAGCAACGCATCTAATGTAGTCAGAGTGAGCCTCAAACACTTTAACCTTATCCATGGTATTGTAATTGTATACACGGATATGCATATCATCAGCTCCTGCCACAACCCATTGCTTCCGTGCTATAAACTTGGCTGACCGAACTGAAAAGTCATAATAATAATAATAATTAAAAAAAAATCAGTATAAGCAACAAACCCGAGAAGACTACATAGTACATACAACAAAAAAAAACTAAATAAAGAAGCAAAGAAAGAAAGATGTATACCTGGTAAATCGGTCACCTCGAAAGACTTTGCCATCACCTATGGATTATCAAGCAAGATTCAGATTCTAATAAGTCCCGTGAATCATAAAAGCGGCCTAAAAAATTCTATGAGAAGAAAGTGAAAGCTCATAGAATACAGAGGGAAAATAATCTTTGGGTTGCACTTTTGGTCATTCCTTATCATAAATTAGTTCATTGAAAAACTACGTTCATAAGAAAAGAGAAAAAGAAAATCAAATTATTCACCGACCTGTGTCTGGTAGTTCCAAATACACAAGGTTCCAGAGTACAAACTCGCTAGAATCCTGCAAGATAAATGTTGTGATATCAGGTTCACAGTCGGTGAATAGCAGAAAACAAAGGTAAAAAGACTAAAATGTACTGTAGGATTATATGAATATAAATAAATAAACATGAAACTAAGATGCGGAAAAGCAGAACCAGAGCTTGAAAAAAATACCATGGTTCTGTAGGATGCAGATCCACACATTTGACTCTCTCAGACCTTTGAGCTAATTTTTTCTGATCCAAAAAAAAAAAAACAAAGGAAAATCGAATTATATCATCAAACACAGTCTGGAACAAGAGATAATGTTCTAAAATGAATCCCCAGTGGAAATAGTGTACCTTGATCTCGAGTCTTAGAGGCTGTTTCAACAAAAATAAAACAGAACCCAATAGTCAGTACTCCACTTCAAATAATAACATCATTAAACTAAAATCAAATTTTACACAAAACGAGCGATCTGAGATTACACGATCTCTCTCACTCGAATCGAATGACAGATTCACTCGAGATCTGAAAGAGTTTTACACTACTCACCATGTTTAAAGATTAAGCGCGGAAGGGAGATGCGCCCCCTTCGGATGGATCTCGAATCAATCGCTTAAATCTGCAAATCGGAGGAGATCCAAGGACGAACAGAACAACAACGTTTTTAGCTCATAAAAATGAATCTCATGTTTTGCTGAACAAATTACGAGTGAGTTGAGCGGGTTAGTCAGATATTACGAAATTGCCACTACTTGTTGGGCTCTTCAAAGGCCTATTATATTTATTAGTAAACTTAATCGAGGAAAACCCATTTATAAAGGTGATTTTATCCGATATACTATAGAGCCCGTTTTATAAAATACGCTAAACAAGTTTAAGTTTTGAACATATGTATTTTTGATGATATTTCATTTGTAAAAGTTTAAAATTTAAAAAATAATTTTATTTAAATACTTTTTATATGTATATAATAGATTATTTATAAAAGTTAAATATTTATTTTAATTTTTCACAAAATCATCATTATACATATCTTTTAAATTATATTTACTTAATTAAAAATAAAAATAGTCTCAAAATAAAATTGGTTAACGAGACTTGGCATAATAGTAAAGGAGTCACAAAACAGCTGTGAATTTTGTTACCTAGGTTCGAATCTCGTGTTCACTCGTGGATTACAGACATAAACGATTCAATCATATCCGACAAGATTAAAGATAAACATATGCACATAGACATAAACAGTAGCTTAACCGGATCAAGGTTTAAATTGATAGAAACTTAAACGAAGACTAATACCGTTTAAGTTAACGTTTTAGATAATTTTTCTGATTAACTCTGTAATAATTTTACCCTTAACCTAAAAAGATAATTTAAAAATTTCGAATATAATTCAGCTTCTTGACTACAAAACTAGTGAAAAGTATGCGAGACTCAAACGAGAGAGTTAGACTAGACTCCCATTGTAGTCGTTCTTGTTTTCATTTCCTATTTTAGTATACTGGATATCAGTCCTAAAAATTAGAGAACCATAATATTTTGAGGTAAATTTTGATTAAAAATATTTATACAATTTGAGAACCACATGATTTATTTATATTAATTCTTTGAAGTTTAGAAAATAATAGAGCAAATGTTTCACTGAGCTATGAGCTATCTCCATGACCGACCAACCAGATTTGTTATTATTTTAAAATAGGAGTAATTCATCTTTGTAGTTTCTAAATTTAGACGTAAGAGACCTATTCTTTAGCATTTCTTTCTACTATAAGAAAACCTAACTTTGGAGGGTATCAAAAGCTAAACATATAGTAAAACACAACTTTTTTGGAACCAAACATAACACAGCTTGTGTTTTCGACGTTTTCTGACAGTGAAGATGGTGATGGATAGAGAAGAGAGGAGAAAAAGAATAATGGAAAGAGGATCAGATCGTTTAGCTCTAATCACTGGCCAAGTACATAACTTTGATCCTTCCTCACCGTCGTCTTCTTCCTCATCATCAGATTCACACCAACGTACATTCAGCGAATCTTTCATGCCACAGGCTCAATCTCGTCATCTGATTCAAGAAAGCCCGTCTCTTAAGTATCATTTCAAAGGTAAACAAATTTACATGTTATAAATAATGTTTTATTAGCAATTGAAATTGTAATAATGTTGTTGTTTTAGTTTTGTAATTTGTAAACTCAAAGCCAAACATAAACAAAACAAAAACTTCATTTTGCATTTTACAAATCATATATTTTAATTTAGTGCTTAGTAGTAAACATCATTAAATAATTGCACTCAATAGCTGAATTGATCAATAGTTATTGTACCTAATGTATATTCATGATGAATGCAGAGGAAGTAAAGGCAAGAGAAGAACCAAAACTCTCGACCATAGTTCACAAACCAATAAAAAGTGAACCAACAGAACCAGAAGAAGCAAGATCAGTGAAGAGTCAGCGACCTAGGAGTTCCTTCAGCTCCAAGAAACTCAATGCTAGCATCATAAGCTCAGAAAGAAGTCGGAGTTTAAGCTCCCTCACAATAGCTGCGTTTGTGATTTTACTCCCGGGATTTAACATCATAAGATCAGACACGATCTTAACTATGAAACCTCTTTGGTTGCTTCTGCTTACTGATTGTGCTATAGTAGTGTCTCATCTCACCATGGAAGTTTCTGGAGGAGGATCGAGTCATGAAATTGAAGAAGAAGAAGTTAAGAGTAAAAATGGTAATAATGGAGAGAAATGGTCTGATGCAGAGAAGCTTCTAGAAAGAGGAGTTGTTCTGTATCGAGCTCTTCGTGGAATGTTAATAGATTGTAGTCTTTATATGGTGGTTGTTATCTGTGGAGCCTATCTTACATGATTTTTTTCCCAGTTTTTTTCTTTTTGATTTTTTTTTCATAAAATAAATATAGTGTTTCTAAAAGACCTAATATTTGCTTACGCAATTTTCGATTTGGAACTTGTTTGAGCACTTAGTTTTGACTTGTAACTATTTTTAAATCAATTCACTCAGCTTTTTGGGGATATTTTCTTCATATTCATTTCGGTTTCTTGTAGTTCCAGCTCATTTTCTGCTAGAGCGCCAACAATGATTTAGATTCTAGAGTTGTACCTACTGCGGGGGCGATTGGTTCGACTGTGGTTATGAAAATTTAGCTGTAATAGTTTAGCTGTAGGTAAGTTTGTTGTAGCTGCAAGGTTGTTGCTGTAGATTTTTTTATAGAGATTTTTGTTGTAGTTAAATTTGTTGTAGTTGTAGATTATATGTTGTAGATATTTCAAAATAAAATATATGATATAAATATAAAATAATTATTTTTATCAACTAAAATAGTTTATATTAATGATTTTTATAAATTATCAAAGTTTACTGTTATTTAAAATATGATATAGAAATAATAGTTTATGTTATTTAAAATATTTAAAAAGTTTTGAAAACACCTAGAATTGAAGTAAAATATTTATAAATGTTTTTATTATGATTATCTAATTTATTTGATATCATAAATAGTTTTTTTCATTTTAAAGCTTCTACAGTCTATAAAACAAGGATGTAGGTTTTTTGCCTAAAAATCATAAGAAAAAAATTTGCTTTAGATTTTTTTGCTGTAGCTTTAAAAATAAATCTAAAGCATGATTGGTAAAAGTTAGTAGTAATTTGTTGTACGCTTTGACTAACAAAAATAAAGCTAAAACATGATTGGTAAAGTTTAGTGCTTTAAAAATAAATAAAGCTAAAGTAGGAAGATAAAGCTGAACCAATCACCCACTGCATTCCTACTCGTTCTATATTTTCTCTGATTAATTAGTTTTACTACAAAGTAGTATAGCGATAAAAAAATTATCTTTAGTAAATTATTGAAAAGTAGGCCAAAACTTATAAAACCATATCCAAAACTAAGAAAGAAAAAGCTAAACTAAATTACTACCCGCCCCAAAAGACGGAAATTGATTTGTCAAATTTCAATTAATAATATATGGTATATATAATATGTGTATATAATATTATATATATTTTGTGTAACATTTATATATATATATATATATATAAATATATATATTAGACATATATATAATATTTTATTAAATATATATATAGAATTTAATAGTGTTATAATTTGTGTTGTACTTGTTATTAGTTTGTATTTAATCTTATTTTATTTTTAGTATAATAATTTGCCTTGTCACACCTTTTACCTTTTAACTTATACACATAGTTATACCTTTTTCAAAAAAAAAACTTATATACATAGTCTCGTAAAATGTAATATATAAAAATACATATTTAAAAAATCTATTGACCATATGCCACTATTATTTGTTGTTTGAACAAAAAAAAATCATGTTCTTGTATAACTGTGTATGTTGTGATATGATGTAGGTGAAGAGTAAATATATGGAAGTAAAGTTAGTGATACGAACATGAGTCTATGTTGGTCTATGCCACAATTATTTGGTTTTTGGAAGATCAATGAGCATAAGCATACACGGTCTTTGTATGCTTACGTTGTAAATGAGTCGGATATTATAGAACTCGTTGATTTAAGAGTGATTCAGTTTTATATGATCTAATTAGGGCTGGGCAAAAAATCCGAACCCGAAAACCGAACTGAACCCGATCCAAAAAAGTAGCACTGAACCCGAACCAAAATTGATTAAATATCCGAACGGATTCAAAATTTTGGTATTTAAAGAACCGAAACCGAACCCGATCCGAACCGAAATATTTTGGGTACCCGAATGTATCCGAAATAAATTTATATACTTGAATATATACATTATTTTTATATATAATGTATATTAAAAATATTAAAAATATATAAGATACCTTTTAATTTTCCAAAATACTCGGAAAATATATGGAAATAGTCAAAAGTAAATGTTTAAAATAGCTAAAATATACTTAAAACATCAAAATAGTTAAATATCTATTGATTATTTATCCAAATATTCAAAGAAAACTAATTTATGTGTTAAATTAAGGTATTTTGGCATATATATTATGAAAATTTATATGTAATATATTATTTTTCTTATAGATTTTGAAAATTTAAAGTATATAATAAATTTTGAAAATTTAAAAACATTTTAAATGGGTTATCCGAACCCGAACCGAACTCGTAAAGATCCGAATCGAACCCGAACCGAAATTTAAAAATATCCGACTGGAGCTGAAATCTTTGACCCCAAAAACCCGAAACCCGAATGGACTGAACCGAAACCCGAATGGGTACCTGAACGCCCAGTTACTGGTTAGGTTTAACTAATTTATGTTAGTTAAGATTTGGTTTAATTTAAGTTGGTAAGTTGCATTGTATAGGAGACATCATATATTTTAGCAATAATTATGAAAGAGTCCAAAATTTAAGTGAGAACTTCAAATAGTAGATAATTCCTAAATTAATAGATCAGATGCTCCTTTTAATCTTGAGATAAAACTCGACATCACATTTAAGACACACATAATATAACAATACGAAAAAGTTCAATCGAACCTTAAAAGTTTTATTCTTATTAATAAAAGCTTGTATACTACGAATAAATCAGCTTCTCGTTGGATTTTGTTCTTTACCAAAACTAAAATCTTAATTCTCACGGCTGAACTCGAATATATTGCGTAAATCAGTTTATGAATAAATGTTATGTTTTTTTGACTGAAAAATAATAAATGTTATGTTCGTATATCATACACGTATTCTAGAGAAGAATTACTTATAGCAGTCCCGAAAACCGTAAAACGAACAATATCATCAGAAGATAAATTAAAAGAAAGTAGATCAAAATAAGAAGTCCCCAAGTAAAATACTATAAATAGTTATTGCCGTTGTGATATATAACCTCAGAAGTCAGAAAGGTAAGTTTATCTAAAGAAGATGTGTGACAAAGAGAAGATCAAAGGGAGATGAAGTGATGTCGTAGTCGGCCCACTCCCACCGCTAATCGTCTCCAATCACTTCTCTCTCAATTCATCTTTATCATATGATTCTACAATCCCTTTTTGTTTCATATAAGAGTATGGTCCACCATTTCATATGGGCTCACATTTTTCAGCTAAAAAACATTTATCTTTATAATCGAGAATCTCGAACCAAAACTCGTGAATGGTCGAGTATTTTTCTGTCATTCATTAGTATCTACAATGCTTAATCATATGTACTGATATCGTAATAGAAGCATTTATGACCAGTTAATGATCATATAAATACGAATTCAAGCCCTGGATTGCTTTTTTCAAAAGATATACTCCATCTAATTCTTTATAATATCAAAACAAATACGTAATTCCTTTAAATTTTACTACTATTAATAATAAAGATCAGGATATTATCCTAGAATAAATTTCTGACCTCATGGTTTTGTACAAATATCAAGACGTGCACCAAAACCATTAACCACGTGTGACGTTTCAAGTTTTTTTGTCTGGCGACGTATCATCTACACAATACCAAAGGATACATATGTAATTAAATATTTTAAGCATGACTAGTATTTATAGCCGACTTCTCATTTATTTTGGTAAACCACAAATACAAAATCTTCAACAAGAACAAGAAGAATCTTTAGTTTTAACTAAAAGTTTGAAACGAACAAAAATGTGCTACAAAAAGATTCTCCAACCTGTTATTCCACCGCCAAAGTTACCGGCGGCAGAAGTGACGGTGACGACGGAGGTGGTAGCCACCGCGAGTGTCCGCGACGATGGCGGTGAAAAGAAGGTGTGTGTGTGTTCACCGTCGAAGCATCCAAGATCGTTCAAGTGTAGGTATCATCATCATGAATATCAATGGCTTCCTTCTTCTTCTTCTTCGTCCTCTTCGTCTTCTTCTTCTTCCCTCCAAAAATGACATATCCATATGTAATCTATAACTATAGTTATATATTCATGGGTATTAGTTAATTTAATAAAAGTATAAATCGTGCATGTTGTGATTTTTATTTATAATCAATAACCATAGTTTATATTCATGGCTATTTGTTAATTCAATCAAGGAATAAATCGTGCATTCTGTGATTTTTAACTTAGAGCATATCCAACTCATTGCTATTTTCACCTCTATAATATCATTTAGAAGTGAAATTGTTCCAACCCACTTCTATTTCTTCCTCTATAATTAAGATTTCTATTTTTTCTCTATTTATAGAGTAAGAAATAGCATTCTTCTATTATTTACTCTATAAAATAGAGATTGCTATTTTAGAGAAATACATTGGATCATATCCCACTTCTATTATACAGTTCCTCTATTTTAGAGATGAAAATAGCAAAATATATTGGAGATGATTTTATAATCAATAAATATAGTTTTATATTCGTGGGTATTGGTTAATTTAATCAAAGTATAAATCATGCATGTTGTGATATTATATAATTTATAAACCATAATCATCGAATCATTACAGAAGAGGATGCTGTTTGATCCCAAAGATTTACAAGCCGACAACAGGAATACGAAATAAGTGGTTACTATGGCTTCTGCTAATTAGCTTATTATTATTACTATTCCAAAAGAAAGATGAAAAATTGATGTTACGTGACTGATTAATGAACTCTAGGTAAGCATCGAGTTATCGAGCGAGTTATGGAAAAAGAACAATTATATTGGATTTACATACTACTTTATGTGTTTCTAAATAAATGTCATTTTAAAGTTGTGCACACGGATTAAAAAATCATTAAATTTTGCATATTTTTCATACAAAAATATTATTATCCATACATCTCGACTAATAGAAAAATAAAATGCAAAATAAAATTAACAAATTTTGCATTGAATTACTAAAACGACACTTATTTTATAACGGAAAAAATCTCTACAACGACACTTAATATTAAACGAAGGGAGTATCATTTAGTTTAGGAAGCACATGGACGTTGATGTAGTATCGGAATTAAATTTTACTATAAGTCGGTCCAAACTAAACAAATCTTTTTTTTCTAAAAAATGATCCTATAAAATGTAGACTGATTGACACAAAATTCAACATTTCTCGAGGCTTAGTAACGGTGGAGTCGGTTTGTTTCATGCATGGTGATGTTAGAGCAGAATAAGACATTAGCAATGCGGTTGACTTTGTAGTCGATTCGTGAAGCTTGGCATACTTGTCAACTATGCGGGGACTAAGCGGACCATAGAGTTGCAATATCCATCAGAATTCAGAACAGTTCTCAAATGTTCTTTGTTGTGAACATGAAAGGAGCTTTCGTAGGCACGAAACACGCGGCTCGGGGCTAACGACCCTGGTGAAGAAATGGTCAATAGCGTCGTTGGAGACTTTGAGCCATTGGTCCACTGTCCACATTCATATGTTGGTTCCAACTTCCAAGCAGTCTTTTCTAGGCTTGACTAGGATCTGCAGGCTTGTAGCTGGGCTTGGACACTAATTCTCATAAAACTTTTTTTTCAAAATAAAAATCGATGTGCCTATTTTATGGAGTAAATCAAATTCTATTCACAAATTAAAATAAAAGTTAAAAACAGATTTTTTAAAAACAAAAAATCGACGTGCCTATTTTATGGAGTAAATAAAATTATACTCGCAAATTAAAATAAAAGTATTATCTTTTTGTTAGTTTGTCTTTCGTATTTTTCTTCACTTTCACTACTAAATGTCTATTTTATGCACACTAAGAAAACCTTTTAATTTTGTTTTATCTCTAATTTCATTATTTCAGGTGATCATTTTTTTCTTTGCTAGTGAATGTTGCTTATTGTGTTAAAGTGTCATGTCACTTAAATAGTTTTTCTCAAAAATACGCTGAGCGTCTAAGATTATAATACTTTAGAATTCTGGTTGATTACTCTTTTGTTGCATTGTAAATTAAATTATTAAGGTGAAAGAAATAAAAAATCTTACAATATAGCAGATGATGTCTCTTGAATCAGACAGGTCTACAGCTCTGACGGGAAATTGTCTGATTAACTGTATTTACTAGAATCCCACATGCCACTTTCGCCTGTTTATCAATCGAAGAATCCATTAATGAAAATAATCAATTAAATGGTGGGTATAATATAAAGTCCTACTTGTCATTAATAAACCGAATAATTGCGTAAAACATGAGTTGAAGTACCTTTAAAGGGAAACGGAAGAACAAAACGCCAAGTTTCCCGTTAGTCTCCGTAACGGTGTCAAATTCGATGTAGCCCTTGGCCAAATCGTGAATCAGGCTAATGACGTCAGCAAACACCGTGACGCCGTCAAGCTGCGTCTCCGCTTCAAGATAAGACGAACCCATAGCCCTCACGTGCCCGCCATCAGAACTCACGTGACCTAACGTCTTCCCTCTGTAACCAATCGCAACGTCAAGCGCCGTGAAGTCAAAAGAGTACACGTCAGCATTGGATACTTTGAGCGTAACGAGCATCGTCATGTCTATAGACGGCACCGGTCGACGGTGGACGTGCACGTGGGAAACTTTGACCCGTTCGATTTTGATGCGTGGATCTGACGGCCAGAAGATGTAGATGAGGATCGAGGCAAAAGATATGAGAAATATAGAGATGATGAAACGGCGTCGTCTGATCGAGGAAGGATGTGATACCAGAACGGCAACGTTTAGATCACGACTGGATGAAGGTAAGGGCTTATATTCCGGTGACGACGGAGTAGATTCAGGATCTTCATCTCCGGCCATGGCTCATGAGAGATGGGATGTTTGGTAAGGTTCGATGTATAATATATAGTTCCCATGTAACGTGGCCCATGTTGTTTACTTTTTAGTTGTGTGTATAATTAAACTCTATTATTAAATTAGTTAATCATTTGTTTTGTCGAAGAAGAAGAACTCCTTCATATTTGACTTTATATTATAGATGTTCTACCTACTCTTTTGTATAATTTGATATTTGTGAATTAATAAAAATCTTAGAAAAAAACTAAACGATGATAAGTACGAAGTTTTATAGAAAACGAATATAAAAAAAACTAAACTTTTGTATAAATATCTGAATATGATTTAAATTCTCTGTAAACTCGACTAAATCTTACCTAAATGAGTGGTCAAGTGCTCATGCTTATCTATAGTGATATGATGCAAATATGAATAAAAAACGATTACTCAACAAAATATAAGAACAGTGTTAGATGTTACTAATATATGGTATATTATGTATTTGAAGTTTAGTAGATTATTTTATCATTTATTAATATACTATTTTTGGTGTTGTAAATGGTAAATTTACTTGACTGACATTTTTAGAATAATTTAAAAGTGTGATTTAATCAAAATTTTCGTTACGTATTACCTAAACATTATTTGTAAAGTGATCTGATATGTGTTTTTATTACATTTAAATTTTTAAAATGACATGATTTAGAAAAATATAATATAGCATTAACTTAATTGTGATATATATAATTTTCGTTATAAAAATTTATAATTTTTGACATGCTGTGTTTTAATTATAACAATGGCTATTAATTCATATAAATGTTATAATTTAAAATTTTTAAATATTGCAATGACTATAACTATCTTTATAAAAAATTATATTTTTGGTAAGATGTTTTAATGTAAATATCTATATAAGTATTTAAAATATATTAATAACTCATATATAAATAATATATTATATATATAACAAAAATAAGATTTTAAAATATATTAATAATTCATATATAAATAATAAATTATATATATATATATATAACAAAAATAAGTTAGATATAACTACAAATATAAGCCTTATATATCATATTTCTAGATATTTACGTTTTATCAAAATTAATTGTAAATGTACATCAACAAATACAACAAAACAACATTAATCAAATATAACTAAATCAAACAAACGATTAAAGATATATAGTAAATATCCATTGATTAAAATATTAATTTTATTTAAATAATTTAAATTTTTCATCAGGTTAATTAAAAGATTAATTTCCAAGTCTAACATATTTAACTAAATCAAACATAATTCAAATGTTTTTACTAAAATTTATTTATTTATTTAAAACTAGATGGTAAGAGAAATATTTAAAATAAATAATCATTAAATATAATATAATATAATATTTATTTTTATAAAATGTAATTCTAACTTTATTAAAATTTAAATAAAATCAAATTGAAATACTTAAGCCAAACAAAAGAAATAAGATTACAATAATATGTTTATGATTTACTCACGACGTTAAAATTAAAATATGGTAATGTCCAAATATAACTAAAATTTTCTTCTAAAATCATATATTATATTTAAAATTAATATTTTTGCGCACAATCCAGGAAAACTCATAGTATATTCACTAATTGTATATGTATGTTAATGTTATTTTTTCTGGGTATTCAATGAACTGTTCTGAAAAAAAATTGTAAAGATATATAGTAAATATCCATTGATTAAAATAATTCTTTGGCAAATAGACGATAGTTAATTGATTTATTTTAGCAAATTTCTCTTCAATGCTTAAATACTTAATGGATGTGTCCTTATATTTTAGAGAATTTCCATCAGAGAGAATTCCAAATTAAAGAAACAAAATATTCCCTCTGTTTCATAATAAGTGTCACTCTGAGCTCGTTTTCTTGTTACACAAAAAGTGTCACTTTGCAATTCCAATGTAAATTATACTAATTTTCAGCTGAAAATTAATTGCAAACTACATTGATTTTATAAATAATTTTATTTATCTAAAATACTATTGGTCAAAGAGATATAATTAATTACAACTTACATATATTTCAACAACTTTCTTAATCTGTGTGAAAAATGTCACAACGACATTCTTTAAGAAACGGAGGGAGTATCAATCTTTTAATGTGTTGATTAAAGTATTTTTTAAAAATCAAATATTGTAAAAGAGACAAGCGGCTAACGGGTATGTTATGATTTATTGAGAATTATTTTCTTTTCTCGTTGATTTAAAAAAAATTCTATAAGAAACTTCATTTGGAGTGCTCTTATAACAACGAGAGCGCTAATCTGTTGTCTTTCTTCAGTATGTTATAGTACTCTCCACTTTTTATGTGAAGAGATACAACTATGTGCATGGTTAAGTATTTTCAAACTAATTACAAGGACAATTACATATTCAGTGAATCTAATTAGTAATTTTATTACAACTGTAAACTTGACTACAAATACAAACCCCTTTATCTCGGGCGAAGAGCTGCAAGCCGAGCCACCACTTCATCATAATCCAAAAGCTTAGGTCTCTGAAAGGATGACGTTCTCTCGTTCACTCTTGCTGAAGAAGAACCTTCCTTGTCACTACCTTGTGGCTCAAGTAACCTTGAGTTTTCTTGATCGACACTCTTATTCTTCTCTTCTTTCTCCTCTTGTGCTTTCTCATCGTTTCCACCTCCTGATTTCGTGTGTGGAGGAGAGATTAATCCGTAAGGCAAATTCCCCTTCTCTTTCTTTCCGGAGTCTCTTCTTGGAGAACTAAAACTTGAGCTCGAACTCGAACTCGAACTCAAACTGCCTTTAGACAATGAATCTCTTGTCCAGCTCTGTGAAAGGACCGACTCATCGTCGCTTTGATCATTTACTATACTTTTCTCCGCTTTAATATTCGGATCATCAGTTCCTGTATCTGCCTTATCCTCAATCTACATATTTTTCAGAACTTATAATAATAGAAAGGCTGAGAGAGATTGATGTTGTACTATTCAAAAGTTGGAATACAAACTTACTTGCAAAGCTGAAGTTTGTCTGAGCAGAAACAGATTCAGAGCTGTAGGATCCCAATCAATCGAAAACTCTTTCGCAATGTCTTTCACTGTCTGAATCTTGAGTTCACGTGATGGTCTACGTCGGAATTCAGTTTTCTCAACGAGCTGCAAAATTTCAAGAAAGACAGATATTGTCAGTGCAAAAACAAATGTGGCAAAAACCTTGAAATTTATAGGATCATAAACATTTTATAATAAAAATTCAAAAAAAAATTATTTTTATAGTTTAGAAACCATATATGTATATTAGTTGTTTAAAATTTGGTGATCAAAGCGACTATATCCAAAACCAGACCTGGCAAAGATTAGACTACTTAAACCAATAAACCAACCTCATGGTTTACAGATGAATGAATAAAACTCCCAAATCTATGCGTAAACACGGCTCTAAGATCCTTAAGTTCAGGGACATCAGGAACCCATGCAGCTGCATATATCAAAGAGGAAACTGCTTCTCTGCACTCTTCAGGACACTCCCTAAAAGTGAATGAATAAATAGGTTAGTAAATATTGAAAGCTTTTGGAATGAAAACAATAGATAAAATAGAAACACCTAAGAACCTTTTCTTCAGCATTGGTGAGAAGTTTGCAGATATAGAATCACAGAATCGTTCGATGATATCATAACATGATATGATCCTAAGCTCTTCAAGTAACATTTCTGCCTGCAATAACAAATTCATGGCATATTTATTAAAAACCCTAATTCAGAGGAACCTTAAGAGTTATAGGCTCTAACTGGTGACCACTAAAATAGGAATAGGAATGAGTATGAAAGGAATGAATAGGAACAAAATCAAAGGAATGAAAATAAATATTATTCCTTTTGTTCCATATCAATTTTGATAAGGAATGTTTTTCTTCTATAATTCTTTAAAATTCAAGGAATAGTAAGGAATTAGACGCAGCGAAAATTCCTCATAAATGGTGTATTTTTAAAGGAATGGTTAGGAATTGACTATTCCCCTTAGTTTCCTATGTCACCAGTTAGAGCCATAATAAGAGAAAGGAGTCTTACTCTTGTATAAGCATTATAATCAAGGCCATTCTTGAGAAAATCCACAATGTCCATTTTCAAGAAATTAACCATTGCAGTCCTTTTTTTCCTCACTATATCGAGCCGAATCTTCATGTAACTGGTTGTAGATTTGCTGCATTTCATTTCAACAGCAATTAATGAACATCTTAGAAATATTGAAACCTCCAAGAACAAAGAGCGGTAACCTTTGCTTGTAGAACTTGGGTTTAAAGCACCTAAGAAAGATGTTCATTGTTTTTCGATTTCTTGAGGCAGAAGAAGGCAAAAAGATGAATGTTTTATATAAAAATCCGGAAGAATCAACCGGTGGTTTAGTGTCTAGAGTCGAAGTAATACTCAGAATCAGAATATAGCAAAAGCTATGAAGCAAAGAAACGAACCATAAAGTTTCTTCTGAAAAGATAAAGAGAAAATATTATGTATTATCCAAAAGAAGACTTTTCTTGACATGCCTTTCAATATGGTCTTTATTTATTCTACGAAGCTTATATTTTTCTACTCTAAAGCTTAGAGAGTAAGTTATTAGGATAACTACAAGTTATATTGAGATAACTCCAAGATCTAGATATAACTTGGAGTTATCTCAATATAACTTGTAGTTATCCCAATATAAGTTCAATTTTATTGAGAGCTACTTAGTTTACAAGCACCTTAGCTGTAAAAGCTTCCAAGAAACATCGTTTTCCAGCTCTAAACTTTCTCTTCTTTTTTGCCTCAAAATAGTAATTGGACAGCTTGGTTCTACAGTCAAACAAAAAGTGTTCTATATTGGGTCCCCCCCAGTGCCTTGCCAACATTAAAAATAAAATGATTCTGCTTAAAATTATCGCTCACACATAGTAAACAAATTAACTATACTAATTAACTATCTTTTATCTCCGGCGAAGATCTGCTAGACGAGCCACCACTTCATCGTAATCAAGAATCTTCTGTCTCTTGTAATCTTTTGTCGAGGAACCTTCGTTAATGCTTGTGCTTGTGAGACTCGCACTGCCTTGTGGTCCACGTAACCTCGACTTTTCTTGAACAATACTCTTCCCTTTCTTCTCGTCGTGGTCTTCTTCATCGTTTTGTGCTCCTTGTTTCGTGCAAGGAGAAGAGATTGATCCGTAAGGAAAAATCTTCTTCCCCGATCCTCTTCTTCTTGAACTCGAGCTCGAGCTTGAACTAGAACTTAAAGTGCCTTTGGACAATGAATCCCAACTGATCTTAGCCTCTTGAGCAATCTCTTGCAGTGTCTGAACACTAACTTCCCTTGAAGGTTTTCGCCATACAAATTTCTCAACAAGCTGCACGTTTTTTATTATAAAAAAGACAACAAGATTTGTCAACAACATGAAATTTAATTACCAAGAATGTTAGAAACTTAAACACAGTAATAGCAATCAAACTCACCTCTTGATTTACATAGGCGTAAATGGATTCTCCATATCTACGCGTAAACAAATCTCTAAGATCTTTCAGCTCAGGAACTTCTCGAACCCGTGCTGCTGCATATATAAGAGAGTATACAGCTTCTCTGCATTCTTCAGGACATTCCCTGGAAAAATTATATAAACAGAAAAGTTGTGACCTTTGTAGAGTGGAAACAATCTCGAGAATATAACGAAAATACATTTGATTTGGCATTAACGTGAGATTGGAAGAGATGCAGTCACAAAATCTCTCAATTAGATCATAAGATGCGATTGTTTGACGGTATCCAAGTATTTCTTCTACCTGCAATATCAAGAATAGAATGACATATTAAATAAGAAACAGAGAAGGATGAAGTTAGTGAGAGAGGAGTCTTACTTTTTCATAAACTCTTTCATTATGTTCATGGCCGGTTTTGAGAATCTCCATGATATCTGTCTTCAAGAAGTTAATCATAGCGTTCTGCCTTTTCCTCTGTAAGTTGAGCCGAATCTTGATGAACTTGATCAAATGTTTGCTGCATCCGCATGAACATAAATGATCTTAGAATTGTAACATAGTGTACTACAAACACACTTGAAAACAAAAGCAAAAAGATTAAAGTAAGCTAACCATTTCTTGTAGAACTTGGGTTTGAAGTAACCGCAAATCATCTTTTCGTTTTGAATCAAGATCAAATCCGATTATAGCAAAAGCTATGAAGCAAAAGTAACCAAGAACGAAAGGAGAAGTTAGGGACTGAGAGAATTTTTTTGTTTGTTGTAAATGTTTGAATATTCTCAACAATGCTTTTGGGTTTTGGCTTTTTATAGATGAAATAAAGTACTATTATCCTTAGTGAGTAAGTTCATAGCGACTTGGTTCACAAGCTATTAGTTAGAGTGTTAGACTACAATTTCTAGAAGCTTCCTCGGTACGACACCGTTTGCCTTTATCACATTGCTGAAACTAAATCTCTGATGGTGGAACCCAATAGCTGAATAACTAAATCTCTATAGTGGGATGGGACCATTAGCCGAAGCTGATGAACCACATCATGACATCATTGGACATCAGTGTACAAATATAGACTTTTAGTTAGTTACTAGAGTCAAAGTAGTACCCAGAATCTGAATACAGCAAAAGCTATCAGTGGCAGACCCACAAATTAATTTTAGCTGAATTACTTATACAGATTGATAAAAATTTAGAATCAAAACGTGTCAATGGGGAGTTGAACCTTAGATTATGGTGTGTCAATGGATACTGAATAACCATTTTCCTGCACATAATTTAATCTATTTGTTTATTTTAATAAAATAATTTCTTTTGAAGAATGAAGAGAAAAATTGTGTATTATTATCCATAAGAAGAAGACTTTTCTTGAAATGTCTTTCAATATGGTCTTTAATTATTCAACGAAACTTGGATTTTCATAACTCTCATGCTTAGAGCAAGTTCAATTATTAAGAGTTACCAAAGTTTAGAAGCAATTAGAGCATCTCAAAAAAAATTATAACTTTAAATATGAAGTTTTTTATTCTAACTTTTTTTTTTTGAAACTTCAAATTAGAATTTTGAGGAATGAAACATCATATTTGATTGAACATCTCCAAATTCTTTTTTTCTATTTTAGAGTTTTCAAAATTCTATATTTGAAGTTTCAAAGTGTTTTTCTTCAAAAGCAAAACTGCAAACTTAATTTCAAAATTATTTGTATTTTATTTCTTGGTTCAAAAAGATTCTGTATTTAAGAGTTTTCAAAATTTTATATTTGAAATTTTAAAGTGTTTTTTTCCAAAAGCAAAACTGCAAACTTAATTTCAAAATTATTTATATTTTATTATATGGTTCGTATATTTGTCATATACGAATATGTAAGCACCTTTCACTCTTTGAATATACAAAACATTATGGTCTCTGTTTCTCTAAAAACTATGAGACTTTTAAAAATGTTTTGAAAATTCTTTGTAATACTTTTAACTCTTTAAGATGAAATAAAGTATTACTCTCTCCGTTTATGACTAAGTGTCATTTTGACATTTTTCACACATATTAGAAAAATAACATAAATATATATAAATTGTTATTAATTACACATCTCTGACTAATAGTATTTTAGATAAATAAAATTATTTATAAAATCAATATAGTTTTCGATTAATTTTCAGTTAAAAGTAAATATAATTTGCATTTGAATTGTAAATTGACACTTTTGTATAACAAGAAAAAAAATTAGAATGACACTTATTATGAAACAAAGCGAGTATTATCCTCAGTGAATAAGTTAGGGAGACTTGGTCCACAAGCTATTTTCTACATTTTCTAGAAGCTTCTTTGGCACAGTATTATTTTACCCTTTTAACATCTAAGGCTAAAACTAAATTAACTACTTGAATCTTGAATGGTAACTGCAGTATCGACGAAAGGTGAAGGTATTTGTATACTTCATAAATTTGTCACAAGTAGAAATACAACAATACTTTTAGTAAAAAAACAAACAACTTTTTTTATCAAAACCAAAAAGCATTAGTTTTGGTATTGGTTAAGAATCTGCTAAAGAAAATCTTGATTGGCTAATATTTTTTTTCTTTTTTTTAAAAGAAAAAACTACATCAGTTCAGAAAAGAAAACTCAAACAATGCATAAACAAACACAAACAATCTAACAATACTTTTTTTTGTCATTACTCAGCCCTATAATCGACATAAAAATCATAATTCGAACCAACACAAGTTGGCCCAGTAATGACTATTTGAGAGAGCTTCGTCCCCAAATACGAGAAGTAACCTGGGTTCGATTCGTGTTGGCTACTTGTCTTGTGGAGTTACCGTCCGCAAGTATCCGGGTTGCAGGTTTCTAGGGGGTTAGTCGGTTGGCAGTCAAAAAAATATGTGCGGATTACGGGTCTTCGAACAAATAGAAAATACGTGTAGGATTACGGTTCGCCGAATATCTCCGTTTTTTTTTTAAAAAAAAAATTCATAATTCGTTGAAGGATCGGTATAAAAAATCATAAGACCATGGGCCTCTTCAGTTCCAATTAAAACCTTAACGGGCCTTACGATCCAACAAAAACCCAAAAAAACAAAAACCCTAGGTTTATATAAAATGTTTTCTTGATCAACTTCATTCACGACGCCGAAACCTCAAGTGTTTTCTTACTCGCATTCGTTGCAATGGTGATCCACGATTCTCTCTCTCTATGTTTCGTGTATTTGCTTTTTTGTTGATATCAATAGCTGATTTGATAATTTTTGAGGGTTGCAGACGAAGGGAACGGGAAGTTTCGGAAAGAGAAGGAACAAGAGTCACACACTCTGTGTGAGATGTGGCCGTCGCAGTTTCCACATCCAGAAGAGCCGTTGCTCCGCCTGTGCCTACCCCGCCGCTCGCAAGAGGACCTGTATGCATCTCTCTCCCACCTTTAGCTTTTTTTATAGTGTTTGATTAAGTCACTCTAAATCATCTTTATTGAGAAATGGATCTTTCATAGTTTTGGAATCGTATTTGTTATCTGTTTGGTTAGGCATATAAATAATTTGTACCAATTAGAGATATCAGTACAAAAACAACCGCTTTAGTGTTTTTTCTATTACAGCACATCTCGTGTTAGCTTCTCTGTTTTTTTTTAATTTGAAATGATGTAATGATTAGTTTTGACGGTTCTGATTTGATGTTTTTGTGTGTGTTAAATGTTATCAGACAACTGGAGTGTGAAGGCAATCCGTAGAAAGACTACAGGAACTGGGAGGATGAGGTATCTTCGCAATGTGCCTCGCAGGTTCAAGACGGGTTTCAGAGAAGGTACAATAACCTTTCTTCACTTTCTTTAACATTCCTAAGTTAATATGTTTTATAATCCAACGATTGCACATTTTTCTTACTTTAGGTACCGAAGCAAAGCCAAGGGTCAAGTCAGCTGCGTCTTCGTAAGCTTAAACCGGTGCATTGATTAGTCGCGGGAAGAGTTACAACTTTAGTTTTTGGGCTTCTGAGTTTGTTTGGAAGATTACTTTTTTTTATTGAGCATCTGATAACTACTTTCCTTTGGTATCTTTTCACTTTCTTTTATATAAAATTTTGGACTTGGATGAAATTTTGTTTACCTCTGCAATCCGCAAGTCTTTGATTCCATTATTTTGTGTTAGACTATTCCTTAAGGTTCTTTCTTCCTTTATCGACGGGTGTTTATCGTGATCCACCAAGCTGTTAGTTTAATTGTGTCCTTAAGTAAGAATACCCGTCTGAAGTGCAATTTTAAGGTTTTTCATTTGTAAACTTCGGTCAGTTCTCATTAGAAGTTGGTACTTTAGTTAATCTATCATTTTTCCAATTGAATAAAGCCATAATTAGTTTGGTTTGTGTTTCGGTTCAATTCAAACGGATTTTCTTGAATTTAGTTTGTTTAAGAGAAATCAGGATTTTCTAATTAAATTAAACCATAATTAGATTGGTTTATGTTTTGATTTGATTCAATTTGATTTAAACAAAGAAATTATGTGATCATGAAAAATGAACTATGAAAATTAAATTTAATATTAAATTGAAACAAAAACTTCTAAAAACACGAAAAAATTATTATTTTTAAATAGAAAGTTAAAAAACATTGTTAATAATTTTTTTAAACTATGTAAAATTAAATTTAATATAAAATTGAAACAAAAAGATTTTAAAATCACAATTTTTTTATAAGAACAGAATTAAAGCAAAGTTAACTAAACTAAATAGACAATTTAAAAATCAACACCGTTAAACAAATTAACAGTTTTTTTTGTCTTATATTTTAGTATACTGTTAATATGTTTAATTTAGATAATAATAAAAATACATTTGTTTATCGATTTTTTTTAATCTCAAACCGAACTATTTTTAATAGACTCTAGTTTGGTTTATATCAGCTTTAGTTCGTTGGTTTAGTTTGGTTCGGTTCAATTCAGTTTTTAACCATTTCTAATTCTTATAATAAGAACTTGTTAATTATTTTATTTTTTTACAGCAAACATCAATGTTTTATTAATACGAATCCAGTAATGTTTTTTCTTTCAAATTTTATTATATGCTTACTTACAAACAAACCATAGCAATTATTTTTTTGTCATTTTGCTTTTGTGGTTAATGGGTCTTAATGTAGAACATTAAATGGGATTGTAAAATAAAGAGCTTTTTACAATAAAGAATTACAGTATGCTTTTCTTTTTAAACACAAGAATTACAGTATGTTAATAATTTTTAACTCTTAAACGAATACGTGATTTGTATCTTTGATTTCGAAAAAAAAATAAAAAAACGTGATTTTATCTTTAATTATTAACAGTATTTTCTTATTATTTCATTTATTTAATTATATTCTTGTTAATATTTTCTTAATTATTCACATATTTTTGCCAAATATTTATTTCTTTCAAAATAGTAATACAAACCATACAATTAATGAATCAAAATATATCTTAGAATTCTTTTCAATCATAATATTATCTTATTCACTATTTTATTTGACTTAAATGCATAATATGTTTTTGTTATCAAATCTCACGTGTTCTATACTTCTATTCAATATAACAACAAAAAATCCAACTTTTGAATAAGATTTTCTGAACTTCACCTTTTGCTCCTAGGCCAAACCGCTTAGACACGAGCTCTAAACGATGGCAACTTTAGCGGTCTTGTTGACCCGGGCTAGATGACAACTTTGATATCACCGAGATGAAGATAATGGTTGCTTGCGCTACTGCTAGTGTCCGTTATTCAGCTAAATGCCGTCCAAAAATGAGCCAGGTACTATATCATATATATACAAAGCCTTTTTGCAACACTTCACCTCATTATTAAGATTAAAAATAAAAGTGTCAACACTTTGTGATATGGGTTCATTTCACGTTTGACAATTGAAGATAGTTGGAGCTTTTGCAGGGAACATATCTCTCGATGAGCTAACCAAAGGAAGGAGCCACTGCAGGTCACAACACTATTTACAGCTTAGAAGGGGGAGCTTGGATTGTAATTCGACACAATATATAGAAGACATGAAGAACTCCGAGAAAATGGCACTTGAAAGCCAGACAAGATTTTTCTAAACGATCAAAACAAAAAATATATTAAAATAGCTTGTTTCTTCCTTTTGACCTCCCCAATTCATAAATAAATATACTGTGATTGTTAGTTAACTAAATAACAAGTCAATTTATACATTTCTTGAATAAACAAAGAAAGAGTTTTAGTAGTGATGATGAGTAATCGAAGAAGGGGCATATGTGGAAATGAATTAAAATACCTTTTCCTCTTTCGCTAAACAGAGGGAGGGAGGGAGGGAGGCACTTTCTTCGCCGGTAACAAAAAAAAGGATAATCAAATAAACTAATAATCATCATCATCAACCCTTCCGTCTTCAAATGTCTTCTCGCCGGAGAGTTCTGCTTAAGGTTATCATCCTCGGCGATAGCGGGTAACGTTGATTTTTGATTTTTGTCCGTCCACCTATTGATAAAAGAGAATCTGAATCCTTTGAATTTTTTTTGGTTGTACAGGGTTGGGAAGACATCGTTGATGAATCAGTACGTTTCTAAAAACCAAACACAGATCTATTATAACTTTTTCTTTTTTTTTTTGATATAATCAATCATGCTTTAATACTAAGAAATTTCGATTAGGTTTGTGAACCGCAAGTTTAGTAATCAGTACAAAGCTACGATTGGAGCTGATTTCTTGACTAAAGAGGTTCAAATTGATGACCGCATCTTCACTTTACAGGTATATATTCCTTTTTTNAGAAAGAGGTTCAGTTCTTTGGTACAATTTGATTCGCCTACTGTGTTGTTTCCTAGGAAAATACAGTAACAGTTTGAGTTGATTATAAATTCCAAATAATTTGATTCATCTGCTGTCTGTTCCTAACTTCTTGGAACTTCCTTTATGTGTCAACTATTGAGTTGTTGATCATAGAGTCGAATAGAAGTTCGAATCTTGCTTCTTTTTTTGAGTAACAGTTTGATTCTTCTGCAATGTTTCTCTTTGGAAACTACAATGTTTTGTCGTCTCTAATGATCTGTATTACTAGTACAAAAAAGGATCTTTCATAGGAATGTGAGATAGATCTTGACTATAGCTCCTAACTTCTTGAATATTTTTTTTTTTTGTAGAGTAAAAAGAAGTTCAAACTTTGTAACAATTTGAGTCACATACTGTGTGTGTTTTATAGGAAAAATACAGTATTTTCTTATGAGAATAGAAAAGTTTTCATGTATTTAAATTCTCTTAACTCCATACAGATTTGGGATACTGCGGGACAAGAAAGGTTCCAAAGCTTGGGAGTTGCGTTCTACAGAGGAGCTGACTGTTGTGTTCTTGTGTACGATGTCAATGTTATGAAATCTTTCGAGAATCTTAATAACTGGAGGGAAGAGTTCTTGATTCAGGTAACATATTTTTCTACACGCTTGTTACTATTATAGTCCAAGAAATGTTGTCATCGTCTTCATTCATGGTGTCCATTGTGTAGGCTGGTCCATCAGATCCTGACAACTTCCCGTTTGTCGTCTTGGGGAACAAGACCGATGTTGATGGTGGCAAAAGCCGAGTGGTTAGTAACACCATTTGTGTTTCTTTATCGTTTTTTGTTTCTAGAAGCTATGCTTAAAGTCATCACCCCTTACAACACTGTCAGGTTTCTGAGAAGAAAGCAAAGGCGTGGTGTGCTTCAAAAGGAAACATTCCTTACTTTGAGACATCTGCCAAAGAAGGATTCAATGTAGACGCAGCTTTCGAGTGCATCACCAAAAATGCTTTCAAGAATGAACCTGAAGAAGAACCGTAAGTATATATGTATAACTATTGTTTTGTCAAGATTTGCGTTACTTCTTGTTGATTCTAAGTCTTGTCTCCTTATTTTTCCTCTAGGTACCTACCCGACACGATTGATGTTGCTGGAGGTCAGCAACACAGATCAACAGGGTGTGAATGCTAAACCAAGCAAAAAGGTTTCTTTCAGTTCATTTGAATGATTACAGATTCTAACGAACTATTAGCTCATTTTCTTTTGGGTTCCATACAATATTTTCAATCATGTAGTGTCACAAAATATCATTTATGAGTTGCATTCGAAATTCTAAGCTTTGTTTTCCATACTTTTTTTTTTGAAGTTCTACGATTCTGTAAGGTCAAAATTCATCTCTGTGATTAGTTATAATTTAACATCACAATGTCATCACTGTTTCTCATCACTTCTCTTTATCCATCTTATATTCATGAAGAGATTGAAAAAAATCTCACAGTTCTATTTATTGATTCTTATACTCATCACATCTTTAGAAACTTAGGGAAGGTTACGAAGACTAGGATTCCAGATGTGAACGAGAATCTCTTTAATTACTTCACACCTTTTCTTTTGTTGTTACAAAGACAAGATGATATCCTACAACCTTTGTATTGTCGGATTGGATTTAGGCATTCCACATGTAGTCCATATATATATAGTAGTAATACATACTTGCTGGGACGGGGGCGATTTCGATCCCAGTTCTGGATAACCTCATCCTCTTGACTCGCTGGTTGAACAATGAGATCTACGACTAACTAGTGTTATCGGGCCATATCATATTCAAAACATGAAAATGAAAATGGGTACTGATGTTTGTAGTAGAAATTTATGATTATATTTTTGGGAAGTTTACTAAAATGCCACTAATTTATTGTGTTTCCTATAAACTCATGCATCAGTGGTTTGCCGATGATTTTTTTTTTCAATTGATTGGTCTTTAAGCCTTGTACAAGATGCTCAGGTTTTGTTAGCGTTTGAGCTATGGTCAGGACTAGACAGTCGGTAAGTGTGTAAAATTCATCATTCTTCGCTTATGGCCTCACAACTATGGAAACAGTAACAGACCTCATTCAATTTACCATGGGAATGCTGATAGGAACACTGCCAGTCCGCTATCTAGGGGTGCCCCTCTGCACAAAAAAATCTTAGCTTATTAAATTGTGAAGGACTCATCCAACAGGTAAAAAGAAAACTATGTTCATGGAGTGCTTAAGCTTTGTCATTTGCTGGTCGCTTGGTCCTAATAAAAGACTTTGATCACTGGAATATAACAACTTTTTGGTGCTCGAGTTTATTCTTCCTAAAGCGTGTATCAAAACAAATGAAGAGTTTGTCCTTGAATTATATGTAAACCGATCAATGTGTGTGTCGCTAGCGATTCGAGCCGGTTAGGTTTGGGTCTTGTTCACGTGTTTTATCACGTGGTGCAAGGAGTGTAAAACAACGCAGTATATAACTCATTATACCTTGTACATATCACGAGCTGAATATAGTCTTAGGAAGAGAAAGAAGAGACGATCAAGTGACGCACCAGATCCAGAGCTCGAGCTTGAGCGAGATAATGCAGTTGCTGGTGTACCAGCTCCAGTGAGTATAGCGGCTTCTCCGCATCAGAGAAGTACAGTGAACAAAAATCTTTGTGTGTTGCTCTCTTTCGTTCATTCAAGAATAATCGCTAAATCTAGGTTACAATCTAAGCTATAGATTCCACGACAAACAACTCCATCTATGGCGTTTTCCTTTGGAAAAGAGACGTGGAAGAGAACCACACATCTAGGGTCTTTTGGGAAGTTGTCATTAAACCTAAGAGGGTAGGAGGTTTAGGAATAAAAAACACATCGATTTGAAACAAGGCATGTTGCTTAAAGTTAATATAGATTATGTTTTTCCAATATGGGTCTGTCTGGGTCACTTGGTTCAAGGAGGAGGCCGGAGGCGCTTGGTGGATGTCTTAATAATCTATGGACATCTCCGTAGGTTCTCATGGCAAGTAAAAAACTCTTAAAATTGAGTGAAAAATATACCAATAGCCGTGTTTTTCCTGTACAGCGTCCGCCTCTAAAAAAATACACTTTATTTTTGTTGCTTTATACACAAGACATCGGCGAATAATGACGCTCGGTGTTAATAATAATTGAGAATCACAGTGGCAGTTTCCGGGCGATAACGGATAGCTTAAAATTCCAGTGTCAGTCGCATTACATTCCGGTGACTCTTTTCACTGTTGCGGCGACACTTTTTACGCTCACACCATCCTCCGTGTGGTTTAATTTATTGTCGCTTGTTAGTAGTAGCAGCGTCCATTCTCATTCTCCGAACAGGGCTAATGTATATCAAGCTGCGTGTATGCATCAGGGAATCTTGTCGTTTCTGGACAGAATACCGGTCTGATCACTTAGGGAAGGGTCTGATCCCACCTTGGAAACTCTACTCTTGGCCTGTCTGAAGAAATTACGCTAGCCTCTGTATATATGAATGATCACTGGTCCCTCTCTTCTACGCTGCCCTCAGAAGCTCAAGTTGAAATTCAGGCTTTCCTCAGTTTCATATCTCTGACCCTGGATTAAGATTATTACGAATGGGAGATCAATGTCCGTGTTTGGCAGTAGACTGAGTAGGTGTTCAATCACGTCTGGTCGAGGAGAAGCAGGTGGAGTCGGGGTCCTCGGAACGTGTGATGCTGACGTATCTGATGTTGTTGAGATGTCGTCCGCTCCGAGAGAGGATGTCGACATTTCCGGTTTCTGTGGTGTATTAGGCTATTTCATGTGTTAAGAATCTCTGCCAATTGGTTGAAGCTTAAAATCGGTAACCAAGTTTAGAGACTAATAAACAATAATGCCTTCCCTATCTTGGACTATGGAACAGATTGATGTTTCACGAAATGAAGTA
Source organism: Brassica rapa x Raphanus sativus (assembly GCA_019776045.1). Taxonomy (NCBI): domain Eukaryota; kingdom Viridiplantae; phylum Streptophyta; class Magnoliopsida; order Brassicales; family Brassicaceae; genus Brassica x Raphanus; species Brassica rapa x Raphanus sativus. Next base: position 8,339,062 of record WHPY01000004.1, read on the forward strand.
GCAGAACCCATAGCATCGAGCGTTACTAGAGAGGCGAGGCTCCACTCCTATGTTGCTTCTGGTGGCCCACATTGGCTCAGGTCTATGCTAGAAAATGAAGGTGGTGCTTGGCGGTAAATTGCAATCGAGCTAGGGTCTGTTTTGTTTGCTTTGTTTTTGTCCTTTTTGAGTTCAACGGGTCCTAAGGTATCTACTGATATCATTATGGTTCTCCTACTCTGTTTCTCTGCTTGCTCGTCCTTGTTTTTCGACCTGGCTTTTTAAATTTTTTCTCTTGTGTCGGGATCGTTATGCTGTTTTAAGCGTCCCTCCATAACTCTGTTCTCTTCCTTCTTTTTTATATTATAAAACCCAGCGTTATAAAAAAATAAACAATAATGAAAGATATTAAGGCCAAATATTTGATTCGATCCATTATTCGTTTCGATTCGATCCGAAAATTCCGGATATCCGTACCTCTAAGCAAATACTAAAATTCAATATCCGTCAAATAAGAAGCAAATCGCAAATACTCATTTAAAAAAACGAATATCCGATCCGTGATGTATATATGCATATATATGTATATATATAAATTATATATAATTTAATATTTCCATATATATTTTTAGTTATTTTATCCACAAAATTTATTTTTTTGTTATTAAATTTTTAAAAATACCTAATTTTAAAATAATTTGTAATGAGATATTATTATTTTATATTAAAACCTATTTTTCTTTTAATATATTTGAAAAATAAATTTTTATTATATTTACCAAATCGATGGATCGAATCGGATATCCGATAAAATAATTGATTTTTCGGATATCCGTAATACCGTCAAAATATCATTGGAAAAAATGATTATTCGTACAGAGTGGATCTGATCACGGGTATCATTAAGACTCTGGATATCCGCTCCGTGTCCACCTGAGCCACCTCTACTTCTCAGTCTGTTTGCTTCCCCTACTCTCCGTAGTCACTATTACCAGTTGACAGCTATGTTCGACGTCGAGACTAGACCTTGCATCCTGCTATTGTCAGCTATCGTGTCGCATGTGTTAGAGGTGCACTGATTGGGCAGGTGAAGCAATGATCATTGCTAGTTGGCGTTGTCTGCCCTCCTTTTTTGTTTATGGGTTTTGTGTGTTGTTTCTGGGGCGCCAGGTCAGTTCGTGGCCACGTGGGTCCAAGTGGATATGCGGATCCATATTCAACAATTGGAAAAATCATTTTTCTCTCGGCTCGTATTGCTAAGCATATGTTTGAGGTTTATTATCCACCGATCCTAGTTTTTCACTTGATTATTGATCGTATTAATCGATTCTTCATGTATTACTTTGAATAGAGGTTTCAAGGTAAAACCTAAACCATCTTTGATTTGGCGAGATCATCCCCATGCACTTGTTTTTAGATTTAGAAAAATATTTCAACATAATGCTTGAAAATACCAGATCAGAAAATGAAAATTGAAAAGGTAGATTTAATTCTGACAATTTATAAATACACTAGTATTCTATCCCTACTTCGTAGGGGAAAAGAAAATGATTAATTTATTGTATTAAAATAGTATGATTTTTAGGAAAATGTATTTACCCTATTCATACTAATACACAATGCATTCATATTTGTATACAATAAAAATAATATTCATTCCGTATCAAAATATTTGATGTTTTAATTGAATACACAATAATTAAGAAATACATTTTCCTAAAAAATATTAAATATAAATTAAAACTAATTCAACCAATCATAAAAAAATTATAAAACATCACTGATCACAAAATTTTCAACAAAACTAAAACTAATATAAAATATCAAAACATCATCTATTTTGAAATACCTAAAACTCTTCAAAATTAGAATAATAATGACATTCTCTCACCTTAAATATACATAAACAGACTGTAAATATTTTTAAGCTGAATTTTTTTTTTGGTTTGAGATACAAATATGTTTGCAAAATTCCAGTTTCATCATAATAGACTGAAGGTAAAGTGTCGGTTATGGATTTTATTTTTAAAATATAGGTAGTTAGTTATTTGGAGAGCGTTTGTGAATGTTGATTATGGTGGGGAAGAAGAACGGTCCACCAAGTCCAGAGAAAATATTTTGATATTGTCAAATAAATATTTAGCATTCAAAGTTTTTGTATTTTAATTATTTTTTTGTTTTAAACTATTTTTATTTTTAAACTATGTTTTAAATTCTGATTCGCTAGGCAATTTGAGTATTCTATTTTTCTGTTAGATCACCTCCAATGATAATCTATAATTTTCCTATATTTTATTTTAAAATAGAATAATTATATTGTAAAATTGGATTTGTCCCAATAATTTACTATATAATATAGTTATTTTATAATTATAGTAAAATATAAATGAATGTTTCTTTTTCACTCTAAAAATACTGTAAAATAATAAAAATGCTTTATATTTCATTATATAATATAATAGTTATATTATAAAGTAAATCATTATAGTAAATTCAATTCTATAATAGAGTTATTTTATTTTATAATGAAACATAGATAAATTTATAGAACACTATTTGATATTTAAGTTCTTTTTGGTTCATTCAGGTTGAAGACTATACATAGAGAGCCGTGCCCACCAATAATAAATTAAACAGCTCACTATTAATAAATTAAACAATGGCCTAGAGCCTCATTATACTCTCTTCATTTCGAATTATATGTTGTTTTAGAGCAAAATTTTTGTTACAAAATAAGTGTCATTTTCTGATTTCAATGTAAAATTTATTACCTTTTTATTCTAAGCAATTTTTCTATTGGTTGAAATTTGGTAAGGTATATTGGTAATAATATTTTTATCTAGTAAATATATAAACTTAAATGTTTTATTAATTTGTGTGTTGCAATATAGAATGACAAGTAAAATAAAACGGAGAGAGTACTATTCTATTAAATAACAAATTATATATGTTCTATAATTGATAATCGGCGGGGTGTGTTGGACTTCATGGTTGGATGTGGTGAGTACAGTAGTAGTAAAAGTCTTGTTATTGTTTTGTATGGATTCATGTATAACACTTGAACTAGATTCTAATCCTTATTTTAAAATCATGATAATATTTTTTTTTAATTTTTTTTGGTCATGATAATACTTTTTGATAAAATCTAATTTAATAATAAAAATGTTTTAGTATATATGATAATATTATATAATTTTATTTCTTCATATGTATATTAACTATAAAAATAATATATATAGTATTGCTTTATTTTATTTTTTAATCCATACTATGAATTCTCGTAAAAAACTTTTATAAATCTATGTACTAAACTCTAAATAATACTCTCTTTATTTCAAAATATGCATGTTCTAGAGAGAAATTTTGTTTCGAAAAACATATTTTTAACATTTTCAATGCAATTTTTGTCAACTAATGAAAAATTATGAACTTCAAAAACACTAATTTAATTTTAAATTCTGTTGACTTAAAAATATAGAAAATATAAAAATATAAAATAATGCATTTATAACTAAGTTTTAATATGTTTTAACTAAAATTATGAAAAATCTAAAATATTTTTATTATTTTGAAACGGAGGAAGTAATCACTAAATTCCCATGTTCTAAACCTCGGACGCAGACCCGATTACACACGTCCGCCACAACGCTCCACGGTAAGGGACCGTGGCGAATAGGACTGATCGGTGGTGTTATACGGACATCCGCGTACTGACTGCGTACTCCGTCGATTAAAGAAACGCGGGTGTATCATGTTGTTTTCTTATATGGTTTATGCGATTTAATCTTAGAATCTAAAGATGATTTTGTTTCAAATCAATTGAAAACTTTAAAATAGGATTCTAGATCAAAAATATCAAATCAATATGAAATCTAGACGGCGAAATATATTTACGGAAAGAAAAAATGATGAGCGCAAATAGGTAATAATTCAATACATCAAGAGAAATTGCACTTAATAACCTAAAAAAATGCATAATTTACTACCTAACTAAAATCCCACCCTCTCTTTTCTTTTCTCTTCTTATCTCTCTTTTCTCTTTCTCTAAGAATCTAATTTCTATTTTTTTTATATTCCCTAAATAAGTCCATACATTAAACTTAAAACAAAAGAAAAAACAGAAAAATGGGTACCACAGGTTTCGAACTCGGGCACAGGAGCAGGTGACACACCTAGGAGGCTAGGACCACTAGACTAAGACAATTCTTTCTTTTTTCACGCGTTTTGATGAATTTATAGAATATACCAGTTTATTTTATTTTATATATATCTACATTAAGCTATATTTATTGTGGATATTTATTAAAATAATATATAATGTATAAAAATTAAGCGCCAAGTACTTCCAATTTTTTTGCAATTTTAGGTTAACTCGCTAGGTCCAGATCAACCGTACACGTTACACGTAGTGTAATTTCGAATATGACTAAATTCTAAACCCAAATGTTAACATGTTTTTGACTAAATATATTTTTGAAAAGTGATATCCAACTTACAGGGTTTCAGGTAATTTCTCTTACTTTTTAAGACTTAGACAACTTAGATAAAAAGAATAAATATTTATTTATCTTTGGTATGTTTTGTCTACTTTATGTGGAATTTTTTTAACAAATTTTCATCGATTGTAAATATACACCTATCCCCTAGACTATATTTGTGAAGTGATTTTGCCACATGTCCTCTATATAATCAATTTCATAAAACAAATATGACATGACTACTGAAATTGATGACATAGCTTCCAGAAAAATATGACATGGATAATTTCATTTAATGTTGATTTATATTTTTGGCAAACTTATTAGAATATAGTAATAATTCATATATTATATTTAATATTGATATTTCTTTTTGGTAATTTTTTAAAAAAATATGGTAATAGCTCATACATCATCTATAATTCCATTTCTAGCTTTAATAAATATATTCATATATAGTATTTCAAATTCCGAAATATTATTATTTTGTAAAATTATAAAAAAAATTTTACTAAAATTTTCAAAAATTTCTACAATTTTTTTAAAAATTTAAATATATAATCGTAAGATCATTAGTTTCTTATATATCTAAAAAAATTATAAATATTTGTTTAGGCTAAACTTTTGATAAATATATAATTTTATATAATTTTTATTAGTTTTATACAAATTAATTAAATATATATCAAATTTATATTAAATATTAGTAAGAAAATAGTAAAATCTATAATATTTTAATTTTTTTTTAAATATAAGTTAGATTTAAAAATTCCTTACTGCACATGATGCAGGAAAACACCTAGTTATATTACTGTTTAGATAGTGAATTATTAGTAGTTAATGTTTTGAAATAATTTCCTTATTTATTTTTCAAAAGATTATACATTACAGCATGAATAAAAACAAATCATATTTTTATTCGTCATAGCATCTAATATGATAGGAAGGCTCTGTATACACGTGTTTAACTTGATAATATGTTATCTAAACTATTAAAACTGAAGTACAAATAAGATTTGACTCTTAGTTTTCCTAAATAATTACAATTTAATGCCACTAATTTAAACACATTGTCATTAACCCATTACTTAGCTAAACCATGTGTTTCCTATACCATCATAATAATTAAATTTGACAGCGTACACTTATATTATTCGAGACCAAACCAAGGAAACCAATGATGACAAATTGTTTCATATATTTCCTAGATTTTAGCATTTAAGGCCAGCAAAGATACCGTGATCTTTCTACCTAATTAATGATAAAGCATATATTTTCAAATATATTAGGTTTACATTTTGGTTCAAATAGATTAGGTTCAAAAATCCCCCAATATATTGATATTTTTATAAATCTATCTCAACACGAGTTATTAGTGGGTTTACATATATATTTAAATCCAAAATTTTGTTATGTTTTTTGATACTTTAACATTTTCAAATTATAAACCAAAATAACTAATACTATTAAAACCTGATTTATTAGTGTACATGACTATTTTAGTATTAATTTTTAACCTATATTTAAAACTAAAGTTTTGAAATTTAATATTATTTTTCAAAAAATTTAAACCTCACCTTTAAACTCCCTTAAAATATAAACTACAAGTATATAATATTTAGACTTAGGAGTATAAATGTCATTTTACATTTTTAATTAAAATATTTTGATTATTTTAGCTATATGTATGTTATAATATATAGGCATGAGACTTATTATCCGGGATTCAGATCTGATACTAAAATACTCACAGATATCTATAACCCGAATATCTAGAAGGCATATATCCAAATTAGAATACTAAAATCACTGATCCGTATACCTAAATTTTTTGGATATCTGAATTCGTCCTAGATCTAAAAATATATATCACTGATTAAAAGCTAAATATATTTATAGAAAAATTTAGGACTAACACCCGCTCGGGCGAGCGGGTCAAACTCTAGTGGTAATTAAATAGATCGTACAGAAAGATTCGATTCAGCACAAGTTTCGATTTGATCGAAACTTAAGCACATGCCTCAAACGTCGCACTGAGTTAATAATATGAAAAGTTTCCGACAAGAAATTCAGCATGCCCTATTAAAACCTTGAGAACCACGAGCATTCAACTTCGTGTTAGATCCACGCTAAACGGTGAGACGAAAGAAAATGTCAGGGTATCGATCTGATTTACGTTGTAGATTCAACTCTGTATTACGGTTTGATTAAACCTAGCTATCGATCTCAACTTGAACACGTACCGAGCAATCAAAACGAAATCAACACAAACACTAGGGCTGGGCGTTCGGGTACCCATTCGGGTTTCGGTTCAGTCCATTCGGGTTTCGGGTTTTCGGGGTCAAAGATTTCAGCCCCATTCGGATATTTCTAAATTTTGGTTCGGGTTCGGTTCGGATCTTTGCGGGTTCGGTTCGGGTTCGGATAACCCATTTAAAATGTTTTTAAATTTTCAAAATTCATTATATACTTTAAATTTTCAAAATCTATAAGAAAGATAATATATTACATATAAATTTTCATAACATATATGTCAAAATACCTTAATTTAACATATAAATTGGTTTTCTTTGAATATTTGGATAAATAATCAATAGATATTTAGCTATTTTTGGTATTTTCAGTATACTTTAGCTATTTTAAACATTTATTTTTGACTATTTGTATATATTTTTCGAGTATTTTGGAAAACCTAAAGGTATCTTATATATTTTTAATATTTTAATATACATTATATGTAAATGTGGTAACTTGATATCTATTGATTAACGTAAGTGTACAATATATACAAGTACAAGCTACGATTAGGGCTAGAATAATCTATAGTATTTACATAAGTAGTCCTCATAGACTCTATCTCTTACACGCCCCCTCAAGATGGAGGCAGGTGTGTGACTCCAATCTTGGACGATAACTCCGAGAAGCGCTGTCGTGCAAGAGGTTTAGTCAAGGCGTCGGCTAGTTGATCCCTTGTCGATATATGACTGACGCGCAGAATACCGGAGCGGACGTTGTCCCGAATGAAATGATAGTCAAGTGCAAGATGCTTCATGCGAGAGTGAAAGATGGGGTTTGCTGAAAGATACGTGGCACCAACATTGTCGCAGTACACAACAGGTACTGTCGGTAACGGAATACCAAGATCAGTGAAGAGAGAACAAACCCACCGAAGTTCAGAGGCAGTGTTAGCGACGGAGCGATATTCAGCTTCGGTGGAGGACCTAGCAACACCGGATTGCTTCTTGGAAGACCACGAGATCGGGTTGTTGCCAATGTAGACGATGTAGGCGTTTGTGGAGATGTAGTCATCGGAGTCTCCGGCCCAGTCAGCGTCAGAGTAAGCATGGAGAGTGAGAGGTGATCCTCGACGTATGAGGATGCCATGGGTCAAGGTGCCAGCGAGATATCGGAGAACACGCTTGGCAGCTTGCCAGTGAAGTTCCGTCGGTTGATGCATGAACTGAACTGGGATAAACGATTGACGGCAAAGGCAACGTCAGGCCTAGTGAGGGACAAATATTGGAGGCTGCCGACAACACGTCTGTACTCTGTGGGGTTTGATAGACGTTCGCCGGAGTTGAGAGAGAGCTTAGGCGTAGGAGACATCGGCGTGGAGACTGGTTTCGCGTCCTGCATATTTGTTTTCTCCAGGAGATCAATGATATATCTCTTTTGCATCAAGTGTAGACCGGACTTCGTGTGAGTAGCCTCGATACCAAGAAAGTATCGGAGTTCTCCCATGTCTTTAATGGAGAACCGCGAGGCGAGGCTGGAGATGCAGGTCTGGACAATCTTTGCTGAGCTACCGGTGATGAGCATATCATCGACATAGACGAGGACGTAAGCACAGTCATGACCCACGCGAAGAGTAAAGAGAGAGGTGTCAGCTATGCTGTTTGTGAAGCCAAGGCTGATAAGATGCTTACGGGGTTCCTGGTACCATGTTCGCGGGGCTTGGCGAAGTCCGTATAGGGCTTTCTTCAGCTTGCAGACGTAGTGAGGTCTGTCCTGATCAACGAAGCCTTGAGGTTGAGCAACGTAAACCTCATCATCTAAGGTACCTTGCAGGAAAGCATTGTTGACGTCAAGTTGGCGGATAGGCCAAGATTTGTTGACGGCGACGTTTAGGACTGAGCGTATTGTAGTAGCCTTGATGACGGGACTAAAAGTCTCAGAGAAGTCCTGACCTTGTCGTTGGTGAAAACCTTTTGCGACAAATCTCGCCTTGTACCTATCAATCTCACCGTTAGGTAAATATTTAATCGTAAACACCCATTTACCACCAATAATATTCTGCCAAGCTTCAGGCGGAACAAGAACATAAGTGCCATTTTTAAGAATGGCGTTGATCTCGTCACACATTGCCTTCCTCCATCGAGGATCTCGGAGTGCCTCTGCAACAGTTTTTGGGATTTTGTGTTTGGGTTCAGATACTGTAGCAGTGAGGGTAAGTTTCTGAGTTGGTTTCTTTATTTGGTTCTTAGCACGGGTTCGCATCGGGTGTATGTTTTGGGGAGCTGGTGGTGGCGGAGGTGGAGTAGGTGCAGGCGGAGGTGAGGGAGGAGGAGGTGGGGGTGACGGGGGTGCTGGGGTTGAAAAGGGAGTTGGGTTTGAGCTGTTCGCCGGTGACGATGGTGTAGGTGGTGTTGCAGAGGCCGGTGGAGATGACGAAACAGAGGCCTGCAGAGACGGCGTAACAGAGACCTGCGTAGATGGCGAGGCAGAGACTTGTGGTGATGGCAAAACATAGTGAGATGAAGAACTCATACCTGTCACTGGAGACGAAGAACCCGAGCACGGAGGCGACTCTGAAGGAGCTATACGAGAAGGCACTATCGGTATATGCGTGGCTAGAGGGAAGGATTGGGAGGTAGATGGCTCGGTTTGCGGTGGGGTTTTGGATGGAGATGGCTTGGAGTAGGGAAACTCTGTTTCCACAAAACGAACATGGCGCGACGTGTAGATACGTCCAGTGTCTTTGTGAAGACAGAGATAAGCACTCTGAATTTGAGAGTAGCCGATGAAGACGCATGGTAAGGATGGGGATTGGAGCTTGTGTTTGGTGTAGGGACGAAGCCACGGATAGCAGAGACAGCCGTAGACTCGTAATTTAGTGTAGTTGGGTTGTTGGTGGAATAGTTTGTGGTAGGGTGAGTCACCATTGAGCACTGGTGTAGGCATACGGTTGATGAGATAGGTTGCGGTGGAGAGAGCATAACTCCAGTAGGTGTTGGGCATGGACGATTTAGTGAGTAAGGTGAGGCCTGTCTCAACAATGTGGCGGTGTTTGCGCTCAGAGATGCCATTGAGTTGCGGTGTATGAGGCGGAGTAGTGTAATGGGTGATACCACGGTTCGTGAGGAAGGCGCGGAGCGCGATATACTCGCCACCATTATTGGAGTAGAGAGTGCCAATTCGCTGGTGAAACTTGTTTTCAACAAGTGAGGTAAAAGCGATGAAGGTTTCCTTGACTTGAGACTTTAGTTTGAGGGGATATAGCCAGGTGTATCGAGTGTAGTGATCAATGATAACCAGATAGTACTTGTAGTTATCAATTGATAAGATGGGAGAGGTTCATACGTCACTGTAAAGGTATTCAAGTGGGTAAGATGAAGATATAGTGTTTGTATAAAAAGGGAGTTTATGACTTTTATTGAGGAGGCAATCGGTGCAAGAAACAGGCTCTTTCAAAGAGTTTGAAACTGGTAAAGAAAAAGTTGCAACAATAGAATTTAAAATAGAAAGGGACGGATGGCCAAGTCTCGAGTGCCAAGAGGTGAGGGACGTTTTGGGTGATGGTGAGGCGAGGAAGATGGAGGCAAACTGCGGTGTGACAGGCCATTCGTATAGCTCATTCCTAGTCTTGCCTTGGAGCAACTGGGTGCCCGTGCTGAGGTCCTTCACCTGAAAGTGAGCAGGAAAGAATTCAACAGACACTTTGTTAGTGTTGCAAAGCCGATAGATCGAGATTAAGTTCTTTTTAACATCAGGAACACAAAGAACATCTTTAAGAGCTAAGCGACGCATAGGTGTATTAAGAGTAGTGAAGCCAGAGTGAGTAATTTTCAAACCAGAACCATCGGCTATGGCGACGTCTTCACCTCCAAGATAAGGCTGATGCAGCGCCAAGTTGTTGAGGTCGGAGGTTAAGTGATGGGTTGCTCCACTATCAAGGAGCCAGTTAGCCGCATTGTATGGAGCCGGAGCTGTAGCGACGTTCGCACGAGGTTGCCAAGGAGCGTAGGAGGACGACGACGAAGCAGCGGAGTTGTCACGAGCAGGAAGTTGAGGGCATCTGCGAGCACTGTGCCCAAAGACACTGCAGATTTGGCATTTGCCTTGATAGCCACGGGGAGTATGCTGTTGTGGGTTGCGTGGCGCGAACTGTTGCTGTTGTTGCCAAGTCTGCGGAGGAGCACGATTGTTGTACCGGCGATTGTTGTGAGAGTTGTGATGGTTGGCTCGGTGGGTAGCAGCATTCGCGGTGACAGGAACAGAGGAGGGCACGACAGTAGCAGAGGTGGCGATTTGGATGGTAGCCTCTCTGTTTCTGAGCTTTTCGTGGACTTCAGGAAGAGATGGTGCGACGTCACGTCCTTCGATTTGATCAGCAACGGTTTTGTAGTCTTCTGGTAAGCCGGCAAGGATGAACTCAATTTGATCTTCATGATCATATGGTTTTCCAAGAAGCGCGAGATGCTCAAAGCGGGTAGTGAGACCTTGGAAGTACTCATCGATGGTTTTGGTATCCTTGGTCCACCCCTTGACTTGCTGCTTGATTTGCTTGACATGGCTCCTACTAGGTTTAGCATAGGTCTCATTGAGAATAGACCAAATCTGGGCAGAGGTTTGAGCCGTAGAGAGAAGAGGCTGAATGGTAGTGGTGATCGCACCTAAGAGAGAGCTGAAGATGAGGCTATCATGTCGCATCCAGAGCGAGTAAGCCGGGTTCGGTACAGCAGTACCATCAGCGGTGATCGTCGGCGATGGGGGAGGGACAGATCCATCGAGGTATGACACAAAATCATAACCATTGAGGAGGGCTGTGACTTGACGACTCCACATTAAGAAGTTGGAGGAAGTAAGCTTGGTCACATTTGTCATATTGACATTGAGAAGGGTGGGAGTTTCAGAGACGGTGATGGTTTCGTTTGTGCTGGCTGGAGAAGACGACATGGTAGTCGTGAAAAGAGAGAGAGATTTGAAAAAGGTATTGGGCGGCTGAAGTTTTTAGGTTAGGTATCGAGTGGCTCTGATACCATGTAAATGTGGTAACTTGATATCTATTGATTAACGTAAGTGTACAATATATACAGGTACAAGCTACGATTAGGGCTAGAGTAATCTATAGTATTTACATAAGTAGTCCTCATAGACTCTATCTCTTACATTATATATAAAAATAATGTATATATTTAAGTATATAAATTTATTTCGGATACATTCGGGTACCCAAAATACTTCGGTTCGGATCGGGTTCGGTTTCGGTTCTTTAAATACCGAAATTTTGAACCCGTTCGGATATTTAATCAATTTTGGTTCGGGTTCGGTGCTACTTTTCCGGATCGGGTTCGGTTCGGTTTTTCGGGTTCGGATTATTTGCCCAGCCCTAACAAACACAATGTTCACACAGTATTCACTGCACCTTTTCAAATTATAGAAGCCGCTATATATCACCTGGGTTAGCTCAGATAGCAATTCACTATTAACCGATGAGATTACAAGTGATTCAATATCGCAACCTGATATCGTTTGTTTCTGCAGTTACTACAAACAGATTTACAAGGAGTTATACGTAGAAGATTACATCAGCGAGTACGACGGAGATTTACAGTTTTTCAACCTCTAGTTATTAGTAATAACTAAAAATAAAAGTCACATTAAAATAATCATTTATATAATATATAAATATATTATATCACATATTTTTCATATAAATAATATCACAATGTAAGTTTTGTATGATAAATGTTGAAAATATATAGCACCATATATTTTAAATAATATATACAACAATTTTATCATATATTATCATAAATTTTGATCCATAAAAAAGTTAAAATATATTTGTACGGATATATCGAGTCATATTCTAAAAGTATGGATGATACAATTGATTGGTTATAAAACAAAATAATCTATTCAATATAAACTATTATGTTTAAAATATCATATAAACAATTATTTAACCGGGTAAATTTTAAAAATATATATTATTACTTATACAGTAAATACTTATTACTAATTTAGATCGCATTCCTAACTTTTTTAACTAATTAAAAGTTCCAAAAAAATCTATACTTTTTGAAAATTTTGCTAATGTGATTTAAAATATTTTCATAGTGCATACACCTTATCTATTTTGAAAACTATTGATACAACTATACAAATTGAATATTCTACGGAATAAATTGTCTATAATATTTTTATTTTTTTACAAATGTTATAACTAGTGTATTAATTTTTAATACCATACTATTTGTATATGTTTTCTACTTTTAATGCAGAAATTTTATTTTCTAGATATTTTATACATAAATCTAATCATACAAATATTTGATTTGGTTATATGATCTAGTTATACAAATGTTTGATTTGCTTATATGATGTCCAATAAATATCGGTCATATAATTTACTGTAGAACGCAAAAAAAATTATTCGACGTAATTAAGCACAATATTATTTTTAAATATGTTATATTAGTAAATACATTACAAATCATATATAATATTTAGTAGAAACAAAAAAATGAAAATTGACACCTATTCGGTCGAACGGATCAAAATCTAGTTTTTATTAAAAACACAAGGGTTTCAAATGCGTGTTTAGGTTGTTTGGACGCGATGCCAAATAGTAAAAGTGATCAAATGATTTTGAGATTTTCAAAAAGAGAGAATAAAATGATTAATATATTCAAAAATGCACGTTTATCGCCTGCACGTTACCGTGAGTCACCCACTCAATAAAAATTGGATATATCGGAAGTTTCACAATATGGGGGCATCGTTATGAGTTGGAAAATGATAAAGTTGGGATTATTATTAATCGCCTCGCGGGACACGAGTCATTAATAGAACAATACTTGGGTTCACCCCTGAGGTGAACTTATGAATTCACCTCTTTCTTTATTTCAATTATATTGCCATAAATATTAATGTCACATAAATAAATAAATTATAAATTATAAAAGAAGTAAACTTTAAATCATAAACTCTAAATTCGAACCCTAAACCCAAATCTTAGATTTTTAATTTTAAATCATACCCTAAACCCAAACCTATACCCTAAATCTTAAATCTAAATATAAATCCTAAACCCTAAACTCAAATCATAAACCCAAACTCTAAACCCTAAACCCAAACTCTAAACCCTAAACCCAAACTCTAAACGCTAAATCCTAAACCTTAAACCCAAAATATAAATCATAAACCCAAATGGTTAATGATCATCAAATGTATTTTCAAATACATTTTAGTGTATAGAGTTCGGGTTTATGGTTTACAGTTTGGGTTTAAGGTTTAGGATTTAGGGTTTAGAGTTTGGGTTTAGGGTTTAGAGTTTGGATTTAGGGTTTATGGTTTGGGTTTAGGGTCTAGGATTTAAATTTAGATTTAGGATTTAGGGTATATAGTTTGGGTTTAGGGTATAGGTTTGGATTTAGGGTTTAGGGTTTGGTTTAAATTTTAAAATCTAAAATTTGGATTTAGGATTTGAATTTAGAGTTTATGATTTAAAAATTACTTTTTTTGTAATTTATAATGTGATATTAATGTTTATGGTAATTTAATTGAAATAAGGAAAGAGGTGAATTTATAAGTTCACCCCAGGGGTAAACCTAAGTATTGTTCTCATTAATATATTAATTTCTGTATAACTTAGAAATGCAAAACCATCTATAAAAGGGTACCTTCAGTACTTGCTTTTACATCATTACTAAACTCTTCATCAGCTTTCTTTTATCTCTCTCTCTACTCCAGCATAAGAGGTAATCTCTCAACTGTTTACTTTTAACCCAAACATCGGCTTACTTTGTTTCCACAGATGATTTTGCATTTTTCCCTCAAGTTGGTAATGATTCAAATGAATTAATGACTAACAAAATCTTTAGACACTACGCAGCAGGGGCGGACCCAGCTGTGTAAAGAGTGTGGCACATGCCACATACTAAATAATATAATCATCTTATGAAGTAATCATACATATGTTATCGTTTAGCTCTAGTGGTTCAGAAGGTCAGGTGGTGCCCCATCCTTTTTGAGTTCGAGTCCACTAACCGTTTTTCTTCTCTTAGAAGAAATGATTCATAGACTTTTAGAGTGATTTAGCTCAATATCCCAATTACAAGCATAAATTAGCAAATTATCCATGACAGGAAAGAAACAGAATGAGAGATGCACTTTGTTACTGAGATTTCTCAAAATACCCCCTCTTTTGTGACACATACACACTGACACACCAGAGCAGAGAATTTACTGACGCAGCATAGCAGAGGTCACTGACTTACAACAGTAGAGTTCAATGACGCAACAATAACTTTTTCTTTTGCAGTTTTTTGCAGTTTTTCAAATGATAATATTTTTTTTGTTTTTTTAACATCCACCTCATTTCTTTGTTCTATGTTTTAATATTCATTAATTAATATATTAATGTATAGATTGTATTGACTACTAAATTTTATACAATTATATATAAATGCAAAACTATTTTGAGTATAGGTTTATGTTCAAAATAATATGCTATATAATATTTAAAATATAATTATCGTTACATAGTTGGTTAGTCGCTAATAATAAATATGATACATAGTTGATTAGTTGTTAAGTTTCGTGTTAGTGGGATATATTGATCGGTAACATCCATTTATACCACTAACGGCGGTTTAATTGTTACATGGAAAATATATAATAAGCAAATTATCTAAAGAAAATATATATCTAATCGTTAATAAAAAGCTAATTAGTAGTTAACAAATACATTAGTTAATATACATCTTAGCAGGTAATTATGTACTCAATGACCAAATAAACTTAGAACATATTAGATAATGAATGTCTTAGTAGCTAAGTATGAACTTAAACTTAGTAGTTAGGTCCTAGTGGGTAAGTTATACTTATGTAATGGAGACAATGATATACAGTAAAATTTAGTTGAACATTTGTTACTAGATTGATAATACACACTTACCATGATACATATGTAAATTTTTATACATTAATTGAGTACAGATAAACTGATATCTACCAGATCAAGATTGACCATACATTTATAATAATATGCTTTGTAAATTTGTTGATATGAAGTTGGTTATCGAGAGTAACTATCTCTGGATAATGAAAGATTAAATTAGTACACTTTTATAAAAAATTAATCTAATGGATCGATAAAATATAAGTTTTCGATTAACAAACAAAGTATCTATTGTATGTTTTAGCATGTAAGTATGAACTTAGCGATTAAACCTAAAGTTAATCAAAAACAAAAATTTTGGAATTATTTTTTGCACGAATGTGGATCTTAGATAGTAAGCATGTATTGAGACGAAATATTACGAAACATTAGTTTACTCTGACAATTTGTTATCGGCAATAAATTTAATATTATTATATAAACAACTGAAATAGTCACTATTGGGTGATCCCCAACAGTAAAAATACAAATGAAAATCTAATAATACATATCCTAATTATACTTAGACCATCTCCAAGGGTTCACTCTATTTTCTACTCTAAAATAGAGTGATTCTATAATAGAGATGAAGTTTGCTCCAATGGTATTCTATTTTAGAGTAGAAAATATAGTGATGAACAAATAAAAAACAACTTACTCTATATTTGGAGTAAACCTTTTTTCACTCTATTATAGAGTGAGAAATAGAGTACAATTGGAGTACAATAAATTTAATATTATTATATAAACAACTGAAATAGTCACTATTGGGTGATCCCCAACAGTAAAAATACAAATGAAAATCTAATAATACATATCCTAATTATACTTAGACCATCTCCAAGGGTTCACTCTATTTTCTACTCTAAAATAGAGTGATTCTATAATAGAGATGGAGTTTGCTCCAATGGTACTCTATTTTAGAGTAGAAAATATAGTGATGAACAAATAAAAAACAACTTACTCTATATTTGGAGTAAACCTTTTTTCACTCTATTATAGAGTGAGAAATATAGTACAATTGGAGCATTTTTAGTCTAAACTCTATTTTAGAGTGAAAAATAGAGTGGGGTTGGAGATGCTCTTAGCAGTTATAATTTTTGTTAGCGGCTAAATATAGTTTTAGAAGAGTAAATATTTGAAAATAAAATTCTTTTGAATTACAACAAAAATTATCAACTAGTAAGGAAATACAACACCAAATGGTGTCGACACTCCAAAAAATATTTGTTCAGCATGGAGACCGATATCAACTAACAAGGACATGAAGACCTGATGCTGTAATAAACTAATTTATGGTGTCAAATTCTTTATCAGCTAACAAAATATGTATCGGATAATAAATTATGTATCGGATAATATATTGTGTATCCGATAATAAATTATGTATCAGATAACATGTAATGTAACAAATAATGTATCCAATATCAAACCATATGCCAATCATTTATCAGCTAACAACCTTCGTATCAATCAATATGTCAGCTAACAAACTATAATGGATCACTTATTATCTAACAAATCGTGCATCAAACAATGTATCAACCAGCTAACAATGTATCAAACCATTTATCATCTAACAAACCATGTATCAGTTAACGTCAACTATTTGTAATATCTTACCAGTTGTTTATCAATTAGTGACAACATGATTGTAACTGCAAATAAAACATGAATCTCAAAGAGAATATAAAAATAAAGTTCTGCCAAAAGTAAATAATATCAGGTAACTAAGAAAATAACGGGTAGTTGCTAAAAAAAACGGGTAATATAAATGTTATCTAAATTGAACAAAACAACTTCGCAAACAAGCTCGCTTCTTCTCCATTTTTGCCTTGGCAAGCTGGTTTTTTTTCTTTTCTCACAAGAAGGAATTTTAGAGGGATCATGTTGGAACTTGGAACTCGTCTCGAAAGAGATAAATTCCATAAATCAAGACTTCTTCTAACGTCGATGGTGGTATATGACTATGTGAAAACCGTTGAGGCAATGGATTTTAGACGAGTGAGAAACGACTGATTTTTTAATTATTTTTGGAGTTCTCTAATTCAGAGGTTATGATATCTGTGAATTTTTGATGGTAGACAAATGAGATGTTAAAACCTCACGATTAGTTGATGAAAAGTTTGTAGAATCATGATCAATGCTTATGTGATACATGAAGATGAAAAGAAATAAAAATTATTGTGTAATCTGTAAAATTAAGTTGATAAAAAAACTTAATAGAACAAAGAAAAAAAAAGAGAATAAAAGAAGATAGGAAAAAAGAGAGAAAGAGAAAAAAAGTGAAATATATTAATTGAGAAAAAGTTCTAGCATTGAACAACGATCAAAGACTTGTGGTCTGTGCTCTGTGCTCTGACTTCTGATCCCAATCTTACAACTATAGTTATTAGGGATGACAGGCTATCAAGGGTAATATAGGAATGAAAAAATGTTGATTAGTGAAAGGGTATATCTCAAATTAGTGTACGGTTTGGGTGCATAGCCACTAATTACTCAGACTTTTAATCACCTTTCCTTTTTTCATTTATTTTGCCAGCTTCAATAATATATTTTTTCCACAACTGTTTTCTTTCTTTCCTTTCTCTAATATTATTCTAACAGTTGTTTTTATTATTTTTCAGCACTTAGATTAAAACAAAAACTAAACTAAATAATTTTTAATAAATATTATGTGCTATATATTTTTTTTTACAATTACTTAAAATGGGTTAGAAAAATATTTATCTCTTTTTATATGATCTATAAACTTATAAAATGTAAGCTTTTAATGACTAAGAACATCTTTAAAAAGATTCTCTGTTTTAAAATTTACAAATCTATATATTTTAAGTTTTATAGTGTTTTTTTATAAAAAAAAAACTTCAAATTTAACTTCAATATTGTTTGTGTGCTTAGTCTATGGTCCTTATATTTATCAAAATTAATATGCAAATAAAACTTTTATAAATAACTAGCACATATATATAAAAGTTACTGAAATAGTAATTAATAAAATCTTACTGATTTGAAATTGTGAATTATTTTTTGAAGACTAAAAAGTTCTATAATTAAAATTGTAAATTTTCTTTTAGAAATGCTATAATGTAAATTTTATAAAATATATAAAATTTAATGAAATAAATTATATTTAGAAATTTAATACATATTGTGCCACATGTTAAATGATTTTCTAGGTCCGCCCCTGCTACGCAGTACACGATGGCCCTAAAGGTGGAAGCTAAAGGTGGAAAGGGAGGAAAAAAATGGGATGATGGATTCGATTCTGAGGGTGTAACAAAGATACATGTACGAGGTGGTCGTGAAGGCATTCAGTTCATCATGTTTGAGTATGTCAAAGCTGGAAAAGCAACCGTTGGACCAATCCATGGTGTCTCTGATCGTCGTGGTTTGACACAGACGGTATGAAAACGTGTCTTGAAATTAAATTAGACGAAACTTCATCTCTTCAATCCTAAATGTTCAGAAAATTGGTAGACGGTAGTTAGATATTTTATAATAGATTAGTACGTACGTAGGCACCCACATGCCTTTAAAAAATAGTCTCCTTCTAACCGATTTGCCGTCTAACCGAACGTTTAGACGATAAGTAAACCGATTTTTAGAACACGGCTTAATCCTATATAATTGGCACCACAAACAATTTTCTTTCTATTTTATCACCTTTTATTATTACTTCTTTTTACGTAGCTCGAGATTAAGCATATGGAGAACGAACATCTGATGTCGGTTGAGGGTTACTACAACGAATCTACCGGTGTGATACAATCGCTTCAGTTTGAAACTAACATGAAGACCTCTGACCTCATCGGGTACGACGAGGGTACCAAGTTTTCACTAAAAGTCAACGGAAAGAAAATCATTGGGTTTCATGGATTTGCTGAGAATAATCTCAACTCTCTTGGAGCATATTTCATCAGAATACCACCAACCAAATCAGAAATGCAAGGTGGTCAGACTACAGGTGTAGGTTATGACGATGGCGGTGACTACGATGGTGTAAGAAAAGTTGTTGTTACAACGGATGGCAGTGCGATTAGGCATATCAAGTTCCACTACGACAAAGCTGGCAATGAGGATATTCGTGAGCGAGGGATGACGATCGGAACACAACATGAGGTAAAACATTTGTTTCAACTTGACATGTGGATGCTATAGTTAATACTTACTTAGTTCTATGAACAAACTATTATCTATTATTGCAGTTTACGATCGATCATCCATCTGAATATATCACATCGGTCGAAGGAACCTACGCTGTTACACAACCTTACAACTGTATCGTCCTTACGTCATTGACTTTCGAAACATCAAATGGGAGAACCTCTTCAACGATTGGATCAGTGACTGGTACCAAGTTCGTGCTGGAGAGCAAAGGTAATGCTATTGTTGGATTCCATGGACGGGTGGGTCATTGTGTTGATAGCATTGGTGCATATTACTCTCAGGTTTTTCCTTCTCAAGAAACAGGTACTCAATGCTTTAATTGATATTACAAATTATTTGGCCTATTGCAAATAATGAACAATAAAATAATGAAAATAAATTCTGTAAATGATAGCGTTGAAGGTGGAACCTAAAGGCGGAAATGGAGGAGTTCAATGGGATGATGGATCAGATTACGAGGGTGTAACAAAGATACATGTACGAGGTGGTCTTGAAGGCATTCAGTTTATCAAGTTTGAGTATGTCAAGGCTGGAAAAACTATTGCTGGACCGGTCCATGGTGTCTCTGGTCGTGGGATGACACAAACGGTATGTAAATAGCCCCTTTTCATTTTATATCCCGATGCTGCATAGTGCAATTTTGAATATGCATATGGATGATGCATCTCTGACATCTAAAAAAATTATTCGGAATGCAAAAAAAAAAACCTGTAGAAGTTCAATACAAATTTCTATTTCAAAATCCAAAACTTGAAATATAAAATAACTAATATTATGTTAAATAATATTAAATTGCAAAATTGTGTTTTTCAGTCAATATATGAGTTCGGTTTATTTATTACAACGTGTTTTTTTTTTAAATGCAGTTTGACATTAACCATTTGGATAATGAATATTTGATATCTGTTGAGGGTCACTACGACGAATCGACAGGTGTGATTCAATCGCTTAGATTCATCACTAACAAGACGACTTCTGAGCTCATGGGGTTCAACGAGGGTACTAAGTTTTCACTAGCAGCCAACGGGAAGAAAATCCTTGGATTTCATGGGTTTGCTGAGAAGAATCTCAACTCTCTTGGAGCATATTTCATCAGGATTCCATCAACCAAATCAGCAATGGAAGGTGGTCAAACTACAGGCAGAAGTTATGACGATGGCGGTGACTTTGATGGTGTAAGAAAAGTATATGTTAGATTCGATGGCACTGCAATTAGGCATATCAAGTTCGACTATGACAAAGCTGGCCAAGTGGAGACGCGTCAGCGAAGTCTTAAGAATGGAACAGAATATGAGGTTTTGTTCTAATTCCTTCTAGAAAATATTCAATGAGTTCAAGATGTTGTTAATAACTAAAACACTTTATTAATGATTACTTGCAGTTTGCGGTTGATCATCCACGTGAATATATCACATCTGTGGAGGGAAGCTACGCTGTTACTCAACCTTATGATTGTATCGTCCTTAGGTCTTTAACTTTCAAAACATCAAAAGGGAGAACCTCTCCCACCATCGGAACGGTGACTGGTACCAAGTTCGTGCATGAGAGGAAAGGAAGTGTTATTGTTGGGTTCCATGGACGAGCAGGTTATTGTGTTGACAGTATTGGGGTGTATTACTCTCCTTTCTCTCCTCCTTCTCAACCTTCAGAGAAACTCCAAGGACACGGTGGTGATGGAGGAGATTCTTGGGACGATGGCGTTTTCAAAAATGTGAAGAAGATATACGTAGGACAAGGAGATGTTGGTATTGCCTGTCTCAAGTTTGAGTACGAGAATGAAACTAGTGAGGTGGTTGTGGGAAAAGAACATGGAAAGAAAACGTTGCTTGGTTACGAGGAGGTGATTCACTTTCTCTTATATATGCATTTGCATTCTTTTTTATTTAACACTTAAAAAAACTAGACTAACAATGTTCTTGTACTAAACAGTTTGAGCTGGATTATCTGAGTGAGTACATTACATCTGTAGAAGGTTGCTACGATAAGGTACTTGGAGGGGAAAGTGGAGTTATAACAATGCTTAGGTTCAAGACCAACAAACGCATCTCTCCACCATTCGGCCTCGAATCAACTTCCAGCTTCACCATCCAGAAGGAAGGTTACAAGATCGTCGGGTTCCACGGAAAATTCAGTGCCCTGATTAGTCAGATTGGGGTCCATGTCGTTCCCATCACCGAGTGACCAACCATTTGAAGCTATCCAACGAATCGTTGTCTCATACCTGTCTTAGACCGTTACTTATGTTGCAATATGTATTACTCTGCTATGTGTCATGTTTTTTTTTGAGAAATCTATGTATCATGTTGTTGTTTGGCTTGTTTTCCAATTATCCAATCGCATGTAATAAGACAACGTCTCTTCTCTGTTTCTTTTTTTTTCCCTCAAAGATATTAATATTAATTAAAACACGGGCCAAGCCCAAATACATATTCAAAGCCCATACAGCCCCAGCTAAACAACATGTAATCCAAAATGAAATACGGCCCAATATATTAAGTCCATAAACACGACCCACAAACTACACCCATAATGGGTCTCCAAACCGGTCTAATCAGAACCGACAGGCTTCAAGCGAGTCCACGTGTCAAGGAGGCCCAAACCACTTGTTGTGATCTTCGCACTTGGGACGCCACGTGTCCGGTCTGCCTCGATTTGACCGACTCCTCTTGAAACGCCGTCGGCTGCAACACCACCGCATCTCGTCGCGTCGGAGCTCGGGATACCAACGAGCCTCCACACCGCAACCATCTCTCAACGCTTCACACTTTCACCGGAGCTCCGATTACCGCAGAGCCTCCATCGAAGCCGCCTCTCTCTTCCACGCTTAGCCGTTACCTCGGAGAGCTTCTCGATCTCATCGAGATCTCATCCGACTTAGCAACGCCGCGAGCCAAATAACCACACAACCAAGGACCTTACACCAGATCTACCGCAGAGACCCGAACCCGATTCAACAAAATGAACAACTGAAGCCGGCGACGCAAGGTTGTGAGAACCTTCACCCCCCAGAAGCAAAACCGACGACGGCGGAGCTAAAAGAAGCCTCCTCCTCGCGGGAACAAGAACCGGCGGCGTCGGAACTGTAGGAGTCTCCGCCTCCCGGAGTTAAAGCCAAACCCAACAAAACGGTTTCACCACGCCTCCTTTGCACACGACCGCGTCTTTACTCCAGAGGTGAAGCCACCGCAGGCGGAGCCGAACCAGAGCTTAGACAAGGCGGAAGGAGAAGAGGACGAAGGAGAACCAACAGCCAAACATCTTTAGACAACACTTGGGGGGCTCCGGCGACGGCACGCGCGCGTGAGCGGCGGCCGTTCACCGAACCCTAATTTAGATCTGCTTTCTCTTTCTAACTTTCTTTCTCCTTGCTTGGTTCGTGTCTACCTCCGTATTTTTGGTCGTTTTTGCGTCTCTTCTCTGTTTCTTATGTCTACATTTCTTCAAAGCTGACTTTAGTTCATGTTTAGCAGACCCATCTCTACAGTTCAAATTTAGTAGATAGCTTTAACTGCGAAAACGGTTAAGATAATAAAAAAACCCGCAAGGGAAGTATATGCTATCTCTATGAAAATGGTTATTACCAGTTTTTCCTTTATACCAGCTTTGTAAAGCAAGTCCGTCCGTAATCATCAACCTGACATCAACAAATCAATATTAATTAGGTCATGTTGACAGTCATTGTTGCAGGTAAGATTTGATATTTATGATGGTGTTTGATGGTATTTTTACATTTTTGGAATGGTTTAGAGAAACTAAAGTTACTTATAGAGGTTAAGAGTACTGTTCAAAATATTATTACAAATATGTTATAATTTTTAAAAATAAGTATAATTTTTGTACTCAATAGTACAATAAATATCTGAAAGAGTACGCAAGTCAAAAACTTAGAAGTACCAATTTTACTGAACATTTGTCTTCATGGATCTCTTAGAGCATTATTATTGGGGTATGGTAGATATATATATTAATAACTAAAGTATTTAAAATAAACGAAAAAGGCTAAAATACGAAGTAAACGTTTGTTAATTAAGAGATGCCTTGGGTCGTTTGTTAACGAATTTTGAGATAAGGAGCTTCGAGTTTGTGAATCTTTATCAAACAAATGGACCCTGCACTTTCTTAATGGGCCTACTGATCTCAACGGCCACACCGACACTTTTACTAATTTTGTGGAAGCTTAGCTAATCACAAATTTTGTTCCCATGTATTATGGACCTCTACATCGTTATCCATTAATGGTCAACGATAAAAGATATGGATACACGTAAGATTCGTCAAAATGAGTCATAACAACTCTTAAAAGAATAAAAAAATTCTGGAAATGAGCAGCTTTGTTGCCTTTTATCAACTTCGTCATTATCAAATTTTTAACTAATACTATTAAGAAGCAAATTCCTGACTTCACCACTAAAGAACACAAACGAGAATTTTGCGTACTATTGTTTTTTTTCTTATATCATCCAAGAACCCGTGAGGAAGATTATTGAGCCCAGTGAAGAGAAAACGACAGAGAAAAGAGGAGATATATTTTATCTTCGTATGGGTTTTTCTTGTAAAGATTAGATGTTTTTGAAAGGAATCTTCTTCATTTTATATGTTTTAGTGTTTATAAAGATCCAAACGTTTCCTTGTCTATTTACCCTGCAGATAACCTGAGAGAGAAAAAGAGAGAGATTGAGAAGATGTTGGAAGGAAAAGCAATGGTGGAAGATTCAGATATGCCAGTTAAGATGCAGGTTCAAGCCATGGCTATTGCCTCTCAAGCTCTTGATTTCTTTGATGTCAATGACTGTAAATCAATAGCTGGCCACATCAAGAAGGTACCCTTTGCACTTTTATGTCATCAAACACTTACATAAATACATCCTTTTTTCCTAAAAATTACTCGTAAATACGTTGTCAACATAAATCATTTTGTAATAGTCTCATGGTTAAAATTTTCACTCAAATGACTCCAATCCTAGATTGACAATTTCTAGTGCTCTCATGGTTAAGATCTTGATAGACAGTTAAAGTCTCTTAGAAATGAATATTTTTTATTGCATTAGCATCATCAGCATCGTCTAAAATAATCTGACGAGTTTATTTTTTCTAATGAATCCAGGAGTTTGATGAGAGCTATGGGAGTGGATGGCAATGTGTGGTGGGATCAAATTTTGGGTGTTTCTTCACACATTCGAAAGGGACATTCATCTATTTTCAATTGGAGACACTTAAGTTCCTAATCTTCAAAGGCGCTTCTACTCTTTAAAAATCAAACCCTAAGCCAATGTTCTATTTTTTTATCCTTCTATAAAAATCTTTGAAAAAAAGCTTGAATAGCCTATCAAAATCTTTTAGTTGGCTCTTTATAGTTTTGTTTGAATCTAGGTCTGTAAGGGGAGCTAAAATGGGGAAATTGATTTCAATGAAGATGTGGGGATTTTTATTTATATGTGATTTATGTGTTGGCCTTTGTGTCATCAATAAGACTGCAATGTACAGGATCTTTATAACGTTTTCTCTTTACTGAATTGAAAACATAATCACCACCAACAATAGTCATTAATAAGCAAATCATAGTTAGCATAATTTGTGGACAACGTGGGTGATTGGTTGGGTTTTATCCCTTTACTAGGATATGATCCGCGCAAAAGCGCGGAGTGAAAGAAATAATGAATAGTTAAGTAGATAATATTAATTTGTTAATTATTAATCTACATATATAGTATGCATGTGTAAAATATGATAAAAGTGAGAAAATGATAACACGAATATATGCATTAGAGGATACAAATAACAAATATCATGTCTTATGTTGAAAAGTTGAGGATCGACATATTGGAAAAAATAAGATTATAGTATGGATTTGTATTTGTTTCAAAATAAAAGAATCTATCTAAATTTTGGAATGGGTCTTTCACTTAAAATTTATAAGACATAATTATTTTCATAATATAAGTGCAGAATAATATTAAAAAACATAAATAAGACAATAAAACTCGATAATAATAAAACAGGAAAAGAGCCAAAAACAATTAAAAACATTAAAACATCAGAATCGCCGCTTAGTAAAATTAAAATCCATTGTCTGCAATCATATAAAGAGGAAAAACAAAGTTTAATAGCATAAATATTTACATATTTAATTAAGAAACTAAGTGAATTAAATATAATACCTCTTCCTAAAAGCATAGATGACTTCCATATTGCCATTTTCATTGTGAAGATTTTAAGGTCGTAATTATGGAAACATTTTGAACATATGTTACGTTTTAAAATCGATGCATTAAGAATGTTTCAGTTACGTTTTCATTTATATAGTTTTTGTTAAAAAAATTTGAAAAATTGTTTTTGTTTCCAAAAAAATGTTACGTTTTTACTTTGCTTCGTGATGGGCATTTAAGATGTTTGTTAAAATATATGCATTATAAAATATGCATTATTAACATATCTTTCTTAATATTATTTAATTATATGTTGGTCTCCTTCCTAAAACATCCATAATGTGTGTGTTTTTGTTTTGACTTTTTTCGTTTGATCTTTTAAAAAAAACATATATAGTATGCATGTGTAAAATATGATAAAAGTGAGAAAATGATAACACGAATATATGCATTAGAGGATACAAATAACAAACATCATGTCTTATGTTGAAAAGTTGAGGATCGACATATTGGAATAAAATAAGATTATAGTATGGGTTTGTATTTGTTTCAAAATAAAAGAATCTATGTAAATTTTGGAATGTGTCTTTCACTTAAAACTTATAAGACATAATTATTTTCATAATATAAGTGTTTAATAATATTAAAAAAAAATAAATAAGACAATAAAACTCGATAATAATAAAACAGCAAAAGAGCGCAAAACAATTAAAAAAACATTAAAAACATCAGAATCGCCGCTTAGTAAAATTAAAATCCATTGTCTGCAATCCTATAAAGAGGAAAAACAAAGTTTAGTAGCATAAATAATTTTTTTTTGAATTGAGTAGCATAAATATTTACTTATTTAATTAAGAAACTAAGTGAATTAAATATAATACCTCTTCCTGAAAGCGTAGATTTCTCCGTGACTTCCATATTGCCATTTTCATTGTGAAGATTTTAAGGTCGTAATTATGGAAACATTTTGAACATATGTTACGTTTTAAAATCGATGCATCAAGAATGTTTCAGTTACGTTTTCATTTATATAGTTTTTGTTAAAAAAATTTGAAAAATTGTTTTTGTTTCCAAAAAAATGTTACGTTTTTACTTTGCTTCGTGATGGGCATTTAAGATGTTTGTTAAAATATATGCATTATAAAATATGCATTATTAACATATATTTCTTAATATTATTTCAATTATATGTTGGTCTCCTTCCTAAAACATCCATAATGTGTGTGTTTTTGTTTTGACTTTTTTCGTTTGATCTTTTTAAAAAAAACATATATAGTATGCATGTGTAAAATATGATAAAAGTGAGAAAATGATAACACGAATATATGCATTAGAGGATACAAATAACAAACATCATGTCTTATGTTGAAAAGTTGAGGATCGACATATTAGAATAAAATAAGATTATAGTATGGGTTTGTATTTGTTTCAAATAAAGAATCTATCTAAATTTTGGAATGGGTCTTTCACTTAAATCTTATAAGACATAATTATTTTCATAATATAAGTGCTGAATAATATTAAAAAAAAAATAAGACAATAAAACTCGATAATAATAAAACAGCAAAAGAGCGAAAAACAATTAAAAAACATTAAAAACATCAGAATCGCCGCTTAGTAAAATTAAAATCCATTGTCTGCAATCATATAAAGAGGAAAAACAAAGTTTAGTAGCATAAATATTTACATATTTAATTAAGAAACTAAGTGAATTAAATATAATACCTCTTCCTGAAAGCATAGATTTCTCCGTGACTTCCATATTGCCATTTTCATTGTGAAGATTTTAAGGTCGTAATTATGGAAACATTTTGAACATATGTTACATTTTAAAATCAATGCATCAAGAATGTTTCAGTTACGTTTTCATTTATATAGTTTTTGTTAAAAAAATTTGAAAAATTGTTTTTGTTTCCAAAAAAATGTTACGTTTTTACTTTGCTTCGTGATGGGCATTTAAGATGTTTGTTAAAATATATGCATTATAAAATATGCATTATTAACATATCTTTCTTAATATTATTTAATTATATGTTGGTCTCCTTCCTAAAACATCCATAATGTGTGTGTTTTTGTTTTGACTTTTTTCGTTTGATCTTTTAAAAAAAAACATATATAGTATGCATGTGTAAAATATGATAAAAGTGAGAAAATGATAACACGAATATATGCATTAGAGGATACAAATAACAAACATCATGTCTTATGTTGAAAAGTTGAGGATCGACATATTGGAATAAAATAAGATTATAGTATGGGTTTGTATTTGTTTCAAAATAAAAGAATCTATGTAAATTTTGGAATGTGTCTTTCACTTAAAACTTATAAGACATAATTATTTTCATAATATAAGTGTTTAATAATATTAAAAAAACATAAATAAGACAATAAAACTCGATAATAATAAAACAGCAAAAGAGCGCAAAACAATTTAAAAAAACATTAAAAACATCAGAATCGCCGCTTAGTAAAATTAAAATCCATTGTCTGCAATCCTATAAAGAGGAAAAACAAAGTTTAGTAGCATAAATAATTTTTTTTTGAATTGAGTAGCATAAATATTTACTTATTTAATTAAGAAACTAAGTGAATTAAATATAATACCTATTCCTCAAAGCATAGATTTTTCCGTGACTTCTATATTGCCATTTTCATTGTGAAGACTTTAAAGTCGTAGTTATGGAAACATTTTGAACATAGTTACATTTTAAAATCGACTCATCAAAAATGTTTCAGTTACGTTTTCATTTATATAGTTTTTGTTAAAAAAATTTGAAAAATTGTTTTTGTTTCCAAAAAAATGTTACGTTTTTACTTTGCTTCGTGATGGGCATTTAAGATGTTTGTTAAAATATATGCATTATAAAATATGCATTATTAACATAGCTTTCTTAATATTATTTCAATTATATGTTGGTCTCCTTCCTAAAACATCCATAATGTGTGTGTTTTTGTTTTGATTTTTTTCGTTTGATATTTTTTAAAAAAACATAAATAATACAATAGAAATATAATTGTTTATCCGGCTGAATTGTTTGGTTTTTTCAGAAATCCGTATTGTTTTTAAAAAGAAATCTACAGTTACGTACATTCCAAAGTTGTAGTTAAATCTTCTGGCCGACATGAAATCCGTGAGGCAATTGGCCGTTATTTATATCAATGATATGATATTAACTATAATTAAAATGTAATGAAAGATCATGCTGTAAATATGTGACATACCAATGGCAAATGATGTAATTAGTCTAGTAAATTAAGGATTAATCAATATTAAGGCTGAGGAAAAATGTGAGGATGACACCTATGCAAAATGGCAACATGGTAATAATTTTACTCTTTTAAGGTTGTTCTTATTATTTGCTCCTCTATTAATAATAAGGGGATTTTAACTTTATTTATTTTAGAATCTGTAAAATAAAAAAAACTGTCTATAATATAAAATAAATTAGATAATGAGAATTAAACCACCTTTAAATATTTAATTTTAATTATGGATGTTTTTAAATTGATTGAAATATTTTAAATAACATCGTTATTATTTACATATCACATTTTAAGTAACAGTAAATTTTGATAATTTATAAAAAAAATTAATATAAATTCTTTAATTGATAAAAATTAATTATTTTATATATACATTACATATTTCACATATTTTATTTTAAAATGTCAACAGTCTATAATTACAGCTACAACAAATTTAACTACAGCAAAAGTCTCTGCAAAAAAATCTACAGTAACAACTTTAAAGTTACAACCAATTTACCTGCAACTAAATTTATACAGCTAAATTTTTAAAACTACAGTCGAACCAATCATCACCAACGACCCGTCAACAACGCTTCATATATCTATCTTATTAAAGTAGAAGTACCTTTTAAATTTGTTTGACAACATGATTTGCAGAGTTAAAAAAATTAAAATGTTGTTTGGACACAAAGATAACATCTATCTTGGGTTGAGCTTATGTCTTTTCTTTTAAATTTTAAATTGTTACTATAGAACTGGGCCACATTATTTAATTTTGCTATTATGATCTATTTTGATAATTAGATTATTTATTAGATCATTGTAATTATTGATTGTTTATCATAATTATTAGTATTTATAGTTTTTATATAATACAAAGGTAAAAATATATTTCTCTCAAACAAGATTTTTTATCCATTAATACGATAGATATGTTATTTATTAATTTAAAAATTATATGGTTACAATATCAAATAAACAATGTAAAAAATATATATACTAACATTAATATTTTTTCGTATTACAAGTATATTAAATACAATAACAATCATATAATAGCAAAGAATGTGCAGGACTATACTTTATAAAATCCAATAATTTTCAATTTGGTATAAATTGATAATATTTTTACAAGTTAAAGTAAAAACCCGCCCAGTCGGGCGGGTCAAGATCTAGTATAAAATTATAAACTATACGAAGCCTACTAAATATAGAAGGCTGCCAAGATTATACTACATGCATTTCGTTAATGGATTGAGTCATTGAGCTATATAGTTATTTTCCGCAACAGCCAACAAGAGACTATAAATAATAACTGCAAATATGGGTTTGTAACATGTCCTCTTTGATGATATAAGATTTTTTTTAAAGTATATTTGAGAAATTGAGTTTTCTAATATCGTGCACCCCACATTCCACCAAGTACACTCACTTATAAATAGTAAAACATTCCGAGAATAAGTAATTTATTTTCATAAAGAATCTGACCGTGTTCACTTGTTTACGATTATGGAAAACGGATAATTATAGTTACAAAGATAAATCAGTTTTAAGAAAAGAAATCAAAACCATTAACAGAAGTCAAAGAATGGTGTTCTGTATTTGCTAAGTTTGAAAATCAGACACCGTTTTTGGTTCATTAAGTTTGTTGTTTTTCTTCAAAATCTCCTAAAACTCCTCTTTATTACAGGATTAAGAAACATATAGATTAAAAAGAAATTTCAAGACACAGAAATCTTCTAATTTTTATTATTATTATTTTGATTAGAATTGTAAAAGCAATGGAGCAAGAACAAGAGAGTTACAAATCAAGATTGTTTCATTTCAAGAACATGAGCGAACATTCAGCTTCAAGACATGTTAAAAGCTGGAGTTCAGATTGCGCCTTGAAAATGGATGGTTCTGACAGTTTTGATGATGATGATAATGACCTGATGTTCAGAAGTCAACCCGGAAATTTTGGCAGCGTTGAACGGCCGCCTTTGCCTTCAAGCGGTGACGCAACGCCCAACCGCAGTGACAAGATTGGTACTCCGAGGATGGTTTCATCTGAATCCATGGAAGCACAATTACAAGCAGGTACAAAAATCTAATAAATTGATTCATATATTCTAGGTTCCCTGGCTTTCAAGTTAGGGTGAAACTGTTCTTGGGTTGCAAGTTAGGGCAGATAAATCAAAACTTCTGCTTGTGTTAATTTACAGCCATGGAGCAAATGAAAGAAAGGTTTTCGAAACTGCTTCTTGGAGAGGATATGTCTGGAGGAGGAAAAGGCGTTTCTTCGGCTTTGGCTTTATCTAATGCTATTACCAATCTAGCAGCATCTGCCTTTGGGGAACAGAGGCGTCTGGAGCCAATGCCGGCTGATAGAAAAGCGCGGTGGAGAAGAGAACTTGGATGGCTTATATCAGTGGCTGATCACATAGTTGAATTTGCTCCAACGCAACAAACAAACAAAGATGGATCTTCAATGGAAGTCATGACAACGAGACAGAGGACAGATCTTCTCTGCAACATTCCAGCACTTAAGAAACTTGATGCAATGCTCCTTGTAAGAACTAAGAACACGAATTACTATATTAATGTCTCATTTTATAATCATTCTTCTAAAACTTTGACATTTTATTGTTTGTTTCCAGGATTGTCTTGACAAATTCAAGGACCAAAATGAGTTTTATTATGTCAAAAAAGATTCTCCTGATTCTTCTGAGACAAGAAACGATGAGAAATGGTGGTTACCAGCGGTTAAAGTCCCACCTAATGGCCTCTCCGAGATGTCAAGAAGGTTTCTACAGAGCCAAAAGGAATGTGTTAATCAAGTCCTTAAAGCTGCAATGGCAATAAACGCTCAAGTTCTGTCTGAAATGGAGATTCCTGAAAGCTACTTGGAATCACTTCCTAAGGTTATTTAGTCAACGCAGGAACATTCATCAAGAATCTGATTTAATGATATGTTCCTTACTGATGTTTTTCTTTTCTTCCTTTATTGAGAACAGAATGGGAGAGCTAGCTTGGGGGATGTGATATACAAAATGATAACAGTAGAGATGTTTGATGCAGATCAGTTCCTAATTGAAATGGATTTATCATCTGAGCACAAGATTCTTGATCTAAAGAACAGAATCGAAGCATCTATTGTGATATGGAAGAGGAAGATGGTGCAGAAAGACACAAAATCTCCTTGGGGCTCAGGAGTGAGTACTGAGAAAAGAGAACAGTTTGAAGAAAGAGCTGAAACAATCTTGCTTCTTTTGAAACAAGGGTTTCCTGGAATCTCTCAGTCCTCGCTTGACATCAGCAAGATTCAATGCAACAGAGTAAAAAGACCACAATTCAAGAAATTAAGCTGATTATATGGCTGTGAGCAATATACACCTCTGATTATTGAATTTTTGGTTGTGTGCAGGATGTAGGACTTGCAATATTGGAGGGTTACTCGAGAGTGCTTGAGAGTTTGGCTCACACGGTGATGTCGAAAATAGAAGACGTGCTTTACGCTGATCAGCTTACTCAAGAACCTACAAATGCACCTTCTAAAAATAGGTATCTTGTGAAAGAGACAATGAAGGAGGAAAGACTTAGTTTTTCGGAGGACGCGGCTACAGGGACATCACTTTCTGATGTAATGCAATGGGGTAACAAGAACAATGAAGTGAAGAAAGAAAGCTATTATGGAGATCGAGAGAAACCGTTGTTGTCCAAAGTCACAGGTCTTATGTCAACCAACAAGAAGAGTTCTTATCTCGAAACTATTGGAGTTATGAGGAGTCCAACGGCTAGATACTCCTGAAAGAATCGGTTTCTTTTTTTCTTGTAAAATTAGGTTTGCTTGTTGCATTTTCTATAATTCAAATGGAAAAGCACCATTGTGTTGTAGCAGACTTTTATATGCAATTTAATTGATTCATCATATTTGATTCTTAGTTCACTAGCTCACAAAGCAACTAACACAGCACAATATACATAAATCATTAAAAACGGTTCGCAGAATTGAGATAGCTAATATAAACAAACACTTACGACTTCTTGTTGTTGTTGCCAAAGTAAGTGAGTGGATTCTTGTAATTTGTATAGCTGGAGAATCTACTTCACTCATGGATGGATCTTATTAAAAATTAGGAACACCAATGTCTAAAAAATTCAAGAGCATCTTCTATAGATTTTTTTTTAAAGTTTGCTAGTGCATTATAGCTTAGGAGACTTCTCGAACTCGTAACCGTAAAAGAAACTTAAATTTTCAGTGAATTTGACCGCAAATTAAAAGAGTTCTAGAGAAGTTTTCCATAACTAAACTTTTAGAGAAGTCTTTCACTAATAGATTTCTCTGCAAATCTTTTAATTTGCGATCAAAATTCATTATTTTCTTAGGAAAGTTATCTTAAATATAAGTATAGAGATTTATTTGGTGAAGTCTGCTCGAGAAGTTTGTCCGGAAGACTCCTCGAGAAGTTTGTTAATGAAGTCTTCTCAGGTTTTTGAAACCTGCATATTCAAACATATTTAAAATGTTCAAAATAAATATTTTTTTCAAAGGGAATCTTTAAATTTAAATAAAAAGAAAACAATTACAATAAATTTAATATATTTTATTTGAATCTAACGCAGAAAATAATAAGAAAATAAACACATTAAGTTGAATTTATAACTTATTCAAATTTAAGACACAAAAATAATTAGAATACTTCTTGAGAAGTCTGCTAATGAAATTTTTTAATGAAGTATGAAGTTCGATATATTGCCCTTGAATATGAAAAACATCATTTTCAAAAACGTTAAAATTAACTAAAACGTATTACTCCCCCAAAAAATTAAGCTTAAATAATAAGTCAAACAATCACATTAAGTTGAATTTATAGTTTTATTCACATCTAACACCCACAAAACATAAAAATGCATATACATTTTTTATAGATCTACCATTTTACGAGGGAAGATGAAAGACATGGAATAAAACCTGCAAAAACAAGATAAAGTGTGAGGAAGACATAAGACAAAGAAATGAAAAATTGATATAAAATTTGATGTCTTCAAGTTCATACATAAATTAAAGAGAAATTGGAGAGTTTTAGAGTGAAAAACATTACTTTATGTTTCGGCCATTTAAGATAAAAGATATGTTAATTTTCTTTATATAAGAAACAAAAAAAAATCAATTATGTTAAAAAATTTTGGTGTAGAATACTTTTCAAGGAGTCTGCTAGTGCATTCTAATTTAGCAAACATATTTAGAAGTCTTCCAACCCGATATTTTCCATATGCTCTAGAAGATGTGTTAGTGCATAACTTTTGGCAGACTTTTTAAGAAGTATTTTATGTACCTCTTAGTCCTAAAATCATGTATGTTAACTAGATAGCAATAAACACTCCACTAGACCTAAAATTAATTTATAAATGTTTAATATATATAAAACTAAACACTTTTGTATCAATTTTTTTTAAAGTTATTTAAGATTTCAAAATCTAACTGTAAAAATACCAACATTACTTGAATCTATGTTACCAAACCCTAAATAATTGACAATCATGACTTATAATCTATATTCGCTCATCAGTGTAGAAAAATCCAATTTTATTAAATTTATTTTTTTGCATGATTTAGGATTGTTTAAATCTACATGATTTCAATATATTTTTCATCAAAATAACTTTTTTATAAATTAATTTTAAATACATTAGTAGACTTCCTTGACTTCTAAGGAAGTCTTCTTGAGATAAATAGGCTTCTTAAAAAGTATTTTGGGAGAAGAATTTATTGTTTGTAGAAGAATTTAGGGGGGCTTATTGAATTGAGCATTTGAGAGAATTTTAACATATACCAAATTCAAGGGATTTGAGAGAAAACTGGGATTTGAACAAATTTTTAGGAAGTGATTTGGATGGGATTTTAGGAAATCTGAGAAAGAGAGAACTTTTTGCAGTAATCATTTTTTTAATAAATTAACACACTCTTTACCCAGAAAACAAAAACGAGAACAGAAAATCACAGTGAAGAAATTTCTGACAGATATTATCCTACTGCATTCTTGACATGATCAGTGACACTTTCACAAGAATATGAAGCTAGCATTGCAAGCGAATATCTCAAAGACTAAAGGTTGGTGTCTTGTGGTTTGGAGCAGTGCTTTCTAGTGTCTCCTTTAAAGAATGAGCAGTGGACGCTTGCAAACAATGAGGGTGAAGTGTAGGAGATGATTTGAACAACCGGATTCTATGCTTTACCCATGACATGTTGCTTGGACGCCAAGTTAAGCTAAAGAAGAAGATGAAGGTTGTTAAACACAAAGGCTAAACTTCTGAGACAAATGAGAAACTTATGCACGGCCAGTGCTACTGGGAGTCTATGGTTGAGATGAAGAGATGCTTTGCCTGCTGCAATAGTTATACATTGGCGGTTAAGAGTAGTAACAGTGGGACGAAGCCACACTCGGCCTGGAGAAACTACGGTGAGATTAACGTGTACTTTTGGGGTCAAGAGAGCATGCTGAAGCCTTAAAAAGTCTCTGGTGAATATGAAGTGAGCAAGTTGAACTTTCTTTGGTGGAGATTCAAGATTAACCTGGTTTGATCTTATACATGAGAGCATCAGTTTTGAAAGATAGAGAATGCAAAAGTGACAGCAAGGATGAAAATAAGACATTTTGAGAAACTAAAAGCAAGATGGCGTGTGTGAATTCTAAAGGAGATGCCAAGCTAATGGGGTTGGTGTTTGAGAAGTTATATGCAGTTTCTGATTTGTGTTGATTACTCGTAGAAATCATGAGGTCTGGAGGTATCATTACACGTTCCAAGTCTTGATTTTGACTTAAAGAAACCGGCTGATATGTTTTGTGAGTTCATGGAAAAGAATTTCGCTTAGGAAAACTCATCTATAACGGTAAAGCAAGCAGAAGTTCTAAAGAAAGAATGCAGCAGGGGAAAGATCTTGCTCAGAACTGCTACTGCATCAGAAAGAGACTGTTCTGTGTGTATGACAGGCTTAGATCCTGTACTATTGGCGACAGCGGTATCTGTTTGATGTTGGGACAGCTGCTTCTAAGGGATTGGCATCTATGAAGGTCTTTCACAAGTTTCTGCAATGGTGATATCTCTGGAAAATAAAATATATTGTGGCAAAGTTTATTTAGCAGTAAAAGTTGACCTCGTGATCTGAGATATCTAGCATATGAACTTCTTAGGTGACTGAGGAACCGACAAAGTCACAGAAAGAGGTGGCGTATACGTCATAAATCTCCCTCCTCATTCAGCACCACCAATGGGAACAAACAGATTTAGAACAGATGAACCAATTTTTAATTTGTTTTGATCACTATTTTGGTACGAAGGTTTTGACAAGAAGATGAATCCCCTTTTTGAAATACCATCTCATTAGGTGTTATTTTGGTGGAATTTTTCTCCGTTGAATTTTAACTACAAATCATTTCTTTGATAATTCCAACTAAATTCAGGTAAATATTATTGATCAAATCCCACTTTTCCAATAAGGGTGGATTTTATAGAATTTATTTAAATGATCAATTCAATAAGCTTGGATTTATAAGGTCTTTTGTAAATACCAAGTTCAATAAGAGAAGATTTGGAGAAAAATCAGAATTCTTTCAAATACTCAATTCAATAAACTTGTAGAAGAATTTTGATAATTATAATCGTAAAAGAGTTTAATTTTTTACTGGTCATAAAGGAGTAACTGTAGTTACTACTCTTGTAGATTACTTTTTCATTTAATTGAGTTTTAGGTATATAATTATATTCAAATTTAAGTTTTAGATCGTTTTTGGCGAATCCTATGATCAAATATCATTTACTAGAGATAAAAAATAAAATATCCTTACTGGATAACACATTTAATATAAAGAAATATTTTATAATAATAATAATTATTCTTATTATACATTTTTATGTTTTAAATTCTAAACCATAAACCTTCCTCCCCCCGCCGTAACTGAAATTTTTTTGGATATTCGTAGACGAAGAATAAAAAAAAATATTTGTCTTTACAGTTTATAGTATGTGACTCGTTGGTTTAGGATTAGATTACAATAGAAAGAAACAAATAAAAAGTGGTTTGACGGCATTTTAAAAAATTGGTCCATTACAAAAAAATTTTCATAAATTTAAGGATTTGAGAACTGAACAAAGGACAGAGGGATTCAGCCGTCTTCCGAAAAGGGATGCAGCTGTATTGAAGAAACAATTATCTCGCTTGGAAACATATCTAGACGGGATTAAATATATGACGAGATTGCCTGATACTGTAAGAGCATCTTTATCCTAGAAACTCATTAGGTGTCTCTTATTATTTTTTTAGTAGTATTTAAGGAGAAAAGTTGAATAAGAGACTTAATTAAAAACCTTGAGATTTTATGTCCTCCATTGCAAGTCTCTAATTTAAGGTTTCATAATCTTCCCATGAGAGCATGAACTTGTTTTGTATGGTGAGAAGAGGGAAAATGTATGGTGAGAAGGATAGAAAATGAAGTTTGTTTGATTAAATGTGTTGCTCGTTTTGTATGGTGAGAAGAGAGAACATAAACTTGTTTTATATAAAGATTGTGGTGGTCACAAGGTTACAAAAGGTCCCTGAATACACTAGAGTACTAAACAAGCAAAAGACAAGACTAGAGAAGACAACACAAGTACTAGAAGGAATGTGACACAATAACAAGTCCGTGACACAAGGACAAGTCCGTGACTACACACACAAGTAAAGCTTCTTCGTCTTCAGAAGGAACGTACGTGACACAAACTTACAATAATTGAAAGCTTCTTCCACTCTCAATGCTCCTGAAAGTCACAAGAACAAGACAGAGAGATGAAATCAGTATCAACTGAATGAATATATTTTACACCTAAAGCCAACTGAATGAACAGACAGAAAACATTACCAAAATTGATAAACTTGCAACAAAAATATCACAACTGATCAAAGCCACATGTATGATTAAAGAAGATGCAACAGAAGCTTTACCTGAGCGCGGAGAGCCATTGACAGAAGACACAAGTATCTCGACACAGAGAGAGCGGTCCTTCGCCGTCGAGGAGACCCACGGAGAGGGATATAATCCAATCAGCGACGAACTCGAGGAGGCACGAAGATAGAGGGGTTCATCTGTGGTCCATCGAGGAGCCACAAAGAGAGAGACTCTTCGTTTCATCGACGAGCCACGGAGAGACAGGATTCTGTGTCGTCGACGAGCCANTTTGCCTACACGTGTCACTAATAACCGTCTCTTCCTTACCCCAAATAAGGAACGCCTCTTCTATTTATTTCTGTTTTTGATTTTCTTTTAAATCATAATTAGCATAAGAACTCCACTAAATACGACCGATAATGGTGCTCTAATCATCATCGATCAGAAAAAATAATATATGGCTCTTCGAGAATGTATAACTTTGGGAATTCCAACCATTTCTTTAATCAATACAAATTGTAATCATGATCTCGCGAATATTTCTATTCCAACAAATGATGACGCTATAGCTTCAAGTTTGATTCATGTTTAACAAATTAGTATTCGCAATCTGTGAGGGTCGTATATCTATATACAAAATCCTTGATTAATAATAATTAAATAAATCAATGTTTTTAGGGAGGGGCTCTCTGTATTTCGATTTATAAAATCGGTTACTATTCTTCAATCATACAAGAGAAAAATAGAAAAAATGAGGATATTGTGTGATTAGTTTAGTTGGTATCCAAAACGAAAATAGAAAATTAAAGTAAATAAGTCAAAAAGGGGTTAATATGAATATTTTATCATGTTCCATCAATACACTAATAAAAGAAAGGTTATATGAGATATCTGATGTAGAAGATGGCCAACATTTCTATTGGTAAATAGGGGGATTCCAAGTCCATGCTCAAGTCCTTATTACTTCTTTGGTTGTAATTCTTATAGGTTTTGCAGCTCTATCGGTTCGCAATACACAAAACATTCCACATGGTGGCCCAAATTTCTTTGAATTTGTCCTAGAATTCTTTCAAGATGTTAGTCAAACTCATATTGGAGACAAATACGATCCATGGGTTCCCTTTATTGGAACCCTGTTTTTATTATTTTTGTTTCTAACTGCTCAGAAGCTCCTTTACAGTGAAAATTATCCAATTACAAAAAGAAGAAAAATCAGTCATAACAAGAAATAAAAAAATTTCAAAATTTTATTTGATGTCTTTATAATTTATAATAATTATCGAAAGCGCGGGTATTATTTTTTAATTTTATGAAATATATTATTTGTTTGTAATTATTGAACATATTTATTTTAGTAAAATTTTCTTTATAATAAATTTGACACACATAGTGTCTCTGGTAAACTATGTGTTTCTCTGACTTTGTTTTATTCCCTCTCCAATCAACATATCGAAGCGCGGATATTATTTTTTACTTTTATGAAATATATTATTTGTTTGTAATTATTGAATGTATTTATCTTAGTAAAAATTTCTTTATAATAAATTTGACATATAGAGTGTCTCTGGTAAACTATGTATTTATCTGGCTTTATTTTATTCCTTCTCCAATCAACATATTTATTTGGCTTGTTGTTAAAATAAATGATTTTAGAACGCAACTGTTTACTTTGATATTTTGTTTAAACAATGTGACATATTTCTGTATTAATTGTGTTCAATTAAATATTTACATTGTAATTTAAATTTGTATACAAATCAACATATTTGTGTAGTTTGTTATTAAAAAAATGATTTGAATCCAAATGTAAGTACTCTTATAGTGATTTTTTCAGTTCATATAATTTTTTAAAAAATATTTATTTCAACTGAACCAATTAATATTTTGTTAAATTGGCCCGTTAAATATATTTTTATACATCGATATTCAAAAGATCTGGTAACTAACGATACTCAAAAGATCTGGACCGAATCAGGTTATATGGTTATTTTTGTTACAAATATCCGAACCCGTTTTAGATACATTGGTTATTTAGATATTTTTAGGTTCCTATACATCAGAACCGAATTCATCCAGATCTAGAATGATCCAACTCAAAATCCACACATAAGTTTATAATATTCAAGCGGGACTTGGTTACCAAAAAAAAAGAATATCCGAAAAGAACAACATGTACCTAAATAGACAGATAATGTTCATGTCTAAATGATTATATAAATTAATAAAAAACTGTTTTATGTGTTTTGCTAAATTAAGTGAAATAGAAAGAGTTTTTTTATCAAGTAAAATAATTATATGGAGTGGAAAATTAAGTGACAATAAATGTAGGACATTTTAAGTATTTTGATTTAAGTTATTATTTTATTCACAAAACATATTTTTGAACTATGTTTTTGGGTACGTAATTTTCCACCGATTGTAACTAAAATAAAAATATTTTAGTAAAATAAAATAAACCAAATGTTTAATCATATGTAAAACCTAATTATTTAGCATTTTTGATTTTATAATTGGCACAAAGTTAATATTGATTAACTAATAAATAAAAATATGTACTATTATTATTATGGTAATATAATTAATGATGTAATTTATTATTAAGGTAATATAATTAATTAAATTGTTAAACTAAGTGAAATATGGAAACACAATTAATAGATACTACTATTCAAGTTTCCAAACACTCCATTTTTTATAGCTATAACCAAACACACCAAATTTTTTTATTAATCTTATCCAACTATCCAAACGCACAGAATTTGTACTTCACCTTTAATAAGATAGATAATTATCAAAATCTTATAATTTTTATTGGTTTCCACGAAATCAATAAAAAGGTTCGTTAATGGTCATAAATTAACAAGTGAGTTGGAAGAATTGGAATGCGAAACTAAAGAAAATATATCAACCGAGCCTGTAATCCGTTCAAGAAAAGCACCATGTGTAGTGTTTTTTTCTAAGTTACGCATAATGAGATTTATACCAATCTCAAAGATAATAAAAATTCTGATCAAACTGATGAAATGGCTTTGATCCGTTATTCACAACAGTCTGATTTTCGTCGAGATATAATTAAAAGATCCATGCGTTTCCAAAAGCGTAGAACTGTTAGTTGGGAATTTTTGCAAGCAAAAGCACATTTGCCCCTTTTTGATAGAATAGATAATTTTTTTTCTTTTGATATATGGGGGTTAAAGAAATTCTTAGAAATTTCATGTGGAATTTTTTTTATAAAACAGAAGAAAAACAATCAAAAAAGAAGAAAAAGACAGATATACACAAAAAAATGCGGATATAGTCGACTGGTAAAATTTCTCTTTTCCAAGGAGAGGACGCGGGTCCGATTTCCGCTATTCGCCCAAATAGAAATGAATTCACAAAAGATAAAAGATTCGGTATAGTTGACCGGAAAATATAGTAATTTTTCATCGCGTCCCAAAGTATTAGTCAATGACTGGTTTAGCTAATAGAATCGAACTTACATTTGTTGAAAAAAATGTTGCGGAGAAAGGATTTAAACCCGTGAGCTCATGATTATCAGCCTTGCGAGCTACCAAACTGCTCTACCCCGCGATGAAACAAAAAAAAACTTGGACTAAATACTAATAAACAAAGACGAATTTAATGCTGTCATATTCCATATCTGTACAAATAGAATAGCATATTTAGACAAAATGGTAAAAGGACCTCGTTGTGTATAGAAAAAAAAATTAAAGGATACATATATTTTTACCAGCTTGATCTTGTTGCCCCTGGAAACAAACATGCATGAACCATTTCCTGAAGGATGTGTCCAGATAGTCCAAAGTCTGGATAGTTAGCTCTCGGTCTTCCGGTCGAAAAGCAATGTCGATGAAGAAGTGTAGGTGCACTATTATGCAGTGGGGATTGTAACTTTCCATGAATTTTTCATTTCTTACTTAGCGACGGAATCTCACTTATTTCTTCTTTTGAAGATCGACTAATCAAATGATATTTTTTTCCAATTTTTACATTTTTTCTCTCTATAAATTAGTTTTTTCTTTGTCATAATGCTTAAGTTCCTCTTATTATCAATGGTAACGCTATAAATCGGATCCTAGATGTAGAAATACCTAAGATATTTTAAATCCATTAATGCAGACTATTTTAGTTTTTTTTACGAATTTCTTTATGATAAATGTTTTTTTAGAATTATCATAAGGTATTTTTCAAAACTCATGTTCGCCCTTACTTTATGATGAAAAAATGTGGATCATAACAAAAAAAACTTGTATTTCAGTTTTCTTTGGGTATTAATTAAGAAAAGGACGCCGCAATTATTTTACACATAAAGCGAGACCTATAAAATGCATATAAAGATAATAGCTACTACCATACATATTACATAGTGCAATCTAAAGTAGGAGAAA
This sequence comes from Brassica rapa x Raphanus sativus, assembly GCA_019776045.1. Taxonomy (NCBI): domain Eukaryota; kingdom Viridiplantae; phylum Streptophyta; class Magnoliopsida; order Brassicales; family Brassicaceae; genus Brassica x Raphanus; species Brassica rapa x Raphanus sativus. Next base: position 8,381,551 of record WHPY01000004.1, read on the forward strand.
GTTGATATATGAAAGTTTTGTTATACTACTCTTCCACCTTAAATTGTATTTTTGTTTCTGCTTTTCCATTTTGTTTGGTCTATTATATCTCGATATCAAATGGTTACATTTTCACGTTAGACTAAACCCTTTACGTACGATATTTGTGATTATATTGTGTTAATGATCGTACGTCAAATATCAATCTACTTTATTAAAACAGAAGTACACATATAAAAATACTCTTAGGGGGGTGTATTCAACCGAGAGTTTCAGGTGATTTGTATTAAAATGACAAATCCACTGTTATTCAAATATGAATTTTAAAAACTCATTTAAAATCCACTGTTATTGAATTTGACATTTCGTAAAGTACTCTGAAATTCATTGTTATTAAAAATATTTTAAGTTGTGGGATTTTAAAGTTTTAAGGTGATTTTAGGGTGTTTGGGTGGAGTTTCTTAGTTAAAAAAAATAAAACTCAAATCCCATTGTTTTAGGTGATATTCTAGAGTAGTTTAACAAAAATCACCTAAATCTCTGCAACTTATTAAAATCATCTAAAACTCCATTAAAAATCAAATCACATCAAATGCTAAATTGAATACATCCCCTTTAAAGGGGTGTATTCAATTTAACATTTGATGTGATTTGATTTTTACTGGAGTTTTAGACGATTTTAATGAGTTGCAGAGATTTAGGTGATTTTTGTTAAACTACTCTAGAATATCACCTAAAACCATGGGATTTGAGTTTTATTTTTTTTAACTAAGAAACTCCACCCAAACACCCTAAAATCACCTCAAAACTTTAAAACACCATAACTTAAAATATTTTCAATAACAGTGGATTTCAAAGTACTTTACGAAATGTCAAGTTCAATAACAGTGGATTTTAAGTGAGTTTTTAAAATTTATGTTTGAATAACAGTGGATTTGTCATTTTAATACAAATCACCTGAAACTCTCGGTTGAATACACCCCCCTTAGTTTTCAGTGTTATTTACACTTCCATGCCACTGACATTAAATAATACTTCCTATTTTAATGTTGTCTTTTCCACTTTGATTAATATGTTTTCCAAAATTAAATTTGAATTAAATACACAATTAAATAATATTTCTTATTTTAATATTTTGTCTTTTCCACTTACATTAATCTGTTTTCTAAAATTAAATTTGAATTAAATACACTTCATTAACTTCTCAATTAAATCAATGTCAAATTAAAAAAATACATTTTTAATAGACAAACAATTCATGGAAATTATAATATCAACTATTCATTTAACAAATCTAAACGAAAAAAATATTACCAAATTTGAAACGAAATTAGATAATATCCAAAAGGATTTACCATTTGGTATCTAGAAAACCATAACCAAACCTTATCTGAACAAAATATTTCGGATATTCGAATATATTTAAATCATATTTATATACTTCAATATTTTAGCTATTTTTCGAGTTAATATCTAAGATATAAGCTATTTTAAATTGTTTAAAATATTTGAAATATAAAAAAATAATCAAAAGTAAACATCTAAAGTAGATAAACAATAATCAAACACACAAAAAATACTTAAAATATATATTTATTCTTCATCCAAATATTCAAGTTAAATCTATTTTAATTTTTAATTTAGGTACTTTAGCTTACATTACTCAAATTTACATGTTATATTTTTTAGATTTAAGGATATTTAAAGATATATAAATTTTGAAAATTTAAAAATAGTTTAAACGGGTTACCAAACCCGCAAAGTTCCAAATCCAACCGGAACCAAAGTTTATAAATACCCGAAAAGAGTTAGAATCTTTAAACTCGAAAATCTCAAACCCGAATAGATTTTAACCGAATTTGAGTGGATATCCAAATACTCATCCCTAGCTTAGTCAATATAAATCGATCAAATATTATAAATATACTATTTAGTATAAATAAACAAAAACTAAAACTGAAAATTAATATCCGTGCGGTCGCACGGGTCAAGATATAGTTAACATTATAAGTGCCGACATGATTAGATAAGAATCCGTAACCGTAAGACTATATATCTAATTTTGAAACATCGTAATGTCTTACAAACGGTCACATTTCATATAGTTGTCGACCGTAATTCCATTCTTAGTTGTCTTAAACACTGTCACATTTTATACAGCTAGGTTATATATTACGAAAATCTCTCTATCTATCTCAAAATAAAATAGCAGATGCACAAAAAAAATTCTAGACTCATGCATGCAAATGATTCAAACTATTGAATCATGGATTTTAATCCAGTAGTTTTCCAAAAAAAAAAATTACTTTTGTTTCACTCAGTGTTGTTAAAACCGGACCGACAAGCGAACCAGATTTTTTTTGGGTCATGGGTCAATGTCGTTCGACCAGGTTCGATCCGGGTTTGATTAGACTAAACTAAATTTAATGATATTTTTAATATTTATATTCTTACAAAGATAAAGATCATATCAAATAAAATATAATCATAATGTTTAGAAAATTTTAAAAAGTAATAAACTAAAAATGTAATAAAAGTAATAGAATAATTTAATAGTCCAAATCTCAAATCAATAGAAAAAACATATTTAAATTTTATTCTCCGGATTTTTGTCACTCCAAATCTTCATCACCTTTACAAAAATTATAGACACATTAGTTAAAAATTTATACTATGAAATAAAATTAAAAATTATACCATGATTGAGTTCTTCAAATCTAAGTTTTCAATTCTTAAAATCTTCGAAACAAAAACAATACCTTGAGAAGTAGATACCTTGTGAGTTGCAGTCTTGCATAGACGTCAAAGACTCAAGAGAAAAATATGAGATGGCTTTACCTTATTAATCTGAATCCTATTTTTATTTTAAAAAGGAAATTTTAATTATTTTACTTATAAATTTTTGGTTTAATACAAAAACCATGGTTTAGCCGGTTTGTTGGGTCGCCGGTTCACAGGTTTTTAACGGTTCGATAGGAGTTTTTAACCGGTTCAATTATAGTTGAGTTTTGGCATTAACCCAACGCGCATTTGTGTCCGGTTCGTGGCTGAACCTAGTCCGACCGTCGGTTCGGTCCGGGTTTAATAACACTGAACTATATAGTCCCAAATCTCCAGGTTGAAAGGAACGATTTGAATACAATGCTGAAAACTCTCACCCTAGAATCTTGATTAATTCAAAATTCAATCAGAGGCTACAACAAACAATATATCCTAAAAAAAATCTGTAATCTAAAATATAAAATCTGATCCATATTAACAAAAGCTGTTTTCTTATGAAGTGACATGAATTCAATAATTACTAGATTTTGACCCGCGCTTCGAAAGCGCGGGTATTATTTTTCATTTTTATGAAATATATTATTTGTTTGTAATTATTGAATGTATTTATCTTAATAAAATTTTCTTTATAATAAATTCTACATATAAAGTGTGTCAAGTAAACTATGTGTTTCTCTCGCTTTGTTTTATTCCCTCTCTAATCAACATATTTATTTGGCTTGTTGTTAAAATAAATTATTTTAAAACGCAACGGTACAATACTCTTACATTGATATTTTGTTTAAACAATGTGACATACTTATATATTACCAATCAACACATTTGTGTAGTTTGTTGTTAAAAGAAATGATTTTGAATCCAAATTTACAGTACTTTTATATTGATTTTTTTTTCAGTTCATATAATTTTTATAAATATATTTATTTCAACTGAACCAACTAATATTTTGTTAAATTGACCCCTGAAATATATTTTTATACATCGATATTTATTTTTCATAATTAGTGTTATATATTGTAGATGTATCATAATATAACTAACGATATTCAAAATACATGGACCAAATCAGGTTATATGGCTATTTTTGTAACAAATATCCGAACCCGTTTTAGATGCATTGGTTATTTAAATATTTTTAGGTTCCTATACATAAGAACCGAATTCATCCAGATCCAGAATAACCCAACTCAAAATTCACACATAAGTTTATAATATTCAAGCTCGGATATATTGAAAACATTTTTTATAACATGTTACATATAAATATTGTTGTAATTTTCTTATATATATTTAGAACATTTTTTAATAAAGGTTATTGGAAAATATTTTAGTATTTTTTTTGAATATATGCATATTTTAAATCAATTTTTGATATAAATCAACTTTAAATTATTATTTTGATTTCAAATATGTATATAAAATTTAAATTTTATTTTATGATTATTTTAGACAAAAAAATGTTTTTAGGTAATTAGATTAGTCAATTTTGTATATTTTAAAACTAATATACTTTTATCCATGTTTCAAAATTTTAATTTTTTGCATTAGTTTTCTATGAATTATTATTAATTTTATGATTTTTTTTGCAAATTGAGCTCTTAAATTTTTTATATTTGACTAAACTAAATAAGGTAGTAATACTGTTTTTAAAAATTGTTTTATATAATATACTATTTATATTTGAGTTTGTGTTTAGTTTTTTTTTCACCATAAAAAATTGTAAAAATAGTGACAGAATTGTAAATAAAAAGAAATATAGAAAGAAAGTTGTTTAATTTATTATAATAAATGTTTAAATAAAAAGAAGTATTAAATATGTTATTCATGTTTCTAAACAATTCTCATTTGTTATTAATTTATTGAAAATACAATGGCTAAATGTGTAAATAAAAGAAAGTACACATTTCTACAATCCATGTTTCCAAACATATCTCATTTATTCTATTATCCATGTTTCCAAACATATTTCATTTATTATACTATCCTTGTATCCAAACATCTCCAAAATGTACTTCAACTTTAATAATATAGACTAGATTTTGACCCGCCCTTAAAAAGGGCGGGTATATTTTTTGTTGAAAAAATTATTTATGTAATAAAAACTATGATTTTTGATAAATTATATATTTTAAAATTTTATGACTTATTTTTGTTATTTTAAATATGACTAAATATTTGAAGACTCTAGATAATTCTAATCAGTAATATGATTTTATTTATTGAACCCGAAGTTCAACTTATTTTACACTGATTTTTTTTAATTTAAATAAAATATTTTATATCTTCCACCCTCTCTGTATTGAAAAATTTATTTGTGCATTTCAAAATATTTTCTTTAATTTCATTAAATTTAGTTTATGTGATTTAGTTTTTATTTTCAATGAAACTATTTTTTTAAAAGTTGAGATAATTCAGACCCGTATTATGATTTTGTTGATTTAATCATTTGTTATTTCAACTTGATTTTATTTTGAGGTTTCATTTATTAAATGCTTTCAAATAATTAATAACGTGAAAGATTTTCTAGAAAAATATGGCGTAAATATTTAAGAAACAAAAAATTTTAAAATGGTAAGAACTGAATTATTAAATACTATTTAATATAATTGCAAAATAATGACTTTTTATTGGTTGCAAATACTGACGGAAAAAAGACATACAATATTTGTAATGAATTGGAAAAGTTAAGACCATATTCATAAGAAGTATTATGCTTTAATAGTATAGATGCTCATGCCTAACTGATTTTATAAATTGATAAAAAGACTGTTTATTTTGTAAAATAATTATATTAAATGAAAAATTAAGTGACAATAAATGTAACACATTTATATTTTTATTTAAGTTATTATTTTATTCATAAAAACATGGCTTTGAATAATTTTTTTTTGATTACGTTATTTTCCACCGGTTGAAACGAAAATAATTTTATTTATTGAACCCGCAGTTAAACTTATTTTACACTGATTTTTTTTAATTTAAATAAAATATTTTATATCTTCAACACTCTCTGTATTGAAAAAAATTATTTGTGCGTTTTAAAACATTTCCTATAATTTTATTAAATTTAGTTTATGTGTTTTAGTTATTATTACAAATTTAACTATTTTTAAGAAGTTGAGATAATCTAGACCCGTATTATGATTTTGTTGATTTAATCATTTGTTATTTCAACTTGATTTTATTTTAAAGTTTCATTTAATAAATGCTTTCAAATAATTAATAACGTGAAAGATTTTTGGAAAGTTTTGGCGTAAATATTTAAGAAACGATTTTTTTAAAAAATGGTAAGAACTGAATTATTAAATACTCTTTAATCTAATTGCAAAATAATGACTTTTTATTGGTTGCAAATACTGCAGGCGAAAAGGTTCATACAATATTGGTAATTAATTGGAAAAGTCAGGACCATATTCATAAGAAGTATTATGCTTTAATAGTATAGATGTTCATGCCTAACTGATTTTATAAACTGATAAAAGACTGTTTATTTAGTAAAATAATTATATTAAATGAAAAATTAAGTGACAATAAATGTAACATATTTTTATTTTTTTTATTTAAGTTATTATTTTATTCATAAAACATGGCTTTGAATAATGTTTTTGATTACGTTATTTTCCACCGTTGAAACTAAAATATTTTTTTTACTAAATCAAACATTTAACCATATATAAAACTTAGTTATTTACATTTTTGATTTTATAATTGGCACAAAATCTATATTGATTAACTAATAAATAAAAATATGCACTATTATTGTTATGGTAATATAATTAATGATGTGTATTAACGCTAAGGTAATATAATTAATAAAATTATTAAGCTAATAAAATATGGAAATACAATTAATGTAATACTACTATTCATGTTTCCAAACAACTTTCATTTAGAATACTATACTTGTTTCCAAACATCTTCAAAATGTACTTCAACTTTAATAATATAGATGCTCCAATAAGCTTTTGCTTTTGTCTTTATAGTCTTTCTATAATCTTGCACGTTTTAGCACCTCTCTATCTTTCTTCAGTTATAAAGTCCACCACATATCCTCTCCTTCGCTCATAAGTAATCAAACCTCAAAAAACAATATTACATATCTCTCTATTTCTTTCTCTAAGAAAACTCTAAACATATAATGGATCAAAACGAACCAATAAGCAAGAAGCTATGGAACATCGTACGTTTCCTCTTGTACATGATCCGCAAAGGCGTCTCAAAACACAAACTTATTGCCGACTTCAACGCCACTCTCAAACGCGGCAAGAATCTCATGTTCCATCACCGTCGCCGCGTGCCCGCTGCGTCCACCGCCTCAGACGCTTCTTCATCTGCCGCCGCAGCTGCACCACCACGACAAGAATACGAGTTTAGCTGTAGCAACACTCCAAACTACACTTTCCCTTTTACCAATATTGCTTTCTTGAAGAAAAAGAGTCAAAATAGTCTCTTTGCGTGTGGTCAAACGCCTCAGACGCTCGATGATGACGCGGCTGCTGCTAGAGCAGTTCTTGAGCTTCTTCACGGTGACAAGGGAAACGTTACGCCGGCCTATTTGACGGCGGCTTTGTCTCCTTACTTTCCAGGGCTTGGTCGGACTCCTTTGGTTAGGCCATTAAGAGTAACGGACTCACCGTTTCCGTTAACACCGGAAAGTGGTGACATGGATAAAGCACACGTGGACCAAGCGGCTGATGATTTCATAAAGAAGTTTTATAAGAACTTGAATCAGCAGAAAAAGATGATTGAGTTCAGCTAAAAATCAATCTGATTAGTGTGTTCCTTCATATTTTCTCTTCTTGCTTAAATATTTCTGTTACTCTTTTCTCCTTTTGCTGATCAAATTCCAAAGATGTAGTGATATGTTTGGGGGATTTTTATTTTCGAGTATCTTGAAAAAATTGGATATTATGAATAAAAAACAAAATTTGGTTTTTTATTAGTTTGAATCTCTAACTGGTATGTGGAAAAGTTGTAGTGGCTAAACAAATTGATTCCAAGGATTTAATCAATCTTCGAATCCACAAGCTTTCACAACGGCAACATAACGTGTTGCAATTAAACTAGTTAACTCTTATTCTTTTCTAGTGAATGCTTTCCTTTCCTCTAAGCTAAGAATACTTCGACACGAGATCTCTTAGCTTTTTATTTTTAACTCATAAGTAGTAAGCCTAAACGATTTAACACTGTAAAATACATATTGCAAAGCAAAACTTGTATTCAACTATTTAATAGTATTTTTGAATACATATTGCAAGCAAAACAATGTTTCATAAAACAATGTTTCATAATACAGATGAATCTAATAGTATTTTTGAAAAATAAGACAGTGACATACTATATGTTTATACTTTCTAGTTTGCTTTTGTGAAGTTACAATACGAGGGACCCGGACTTTCTCTCTTTAGTTTCATTTTCTCTCTAACTTTCCTTTTCACATCGGCTTTTGCTTCTCCACCGTCAGCGAGCGTGAGTCACCGGTGAAGAGGGCTTCTTTTTTTTTTTGCTTTGTTTCTTCTCTGTTAGAGCTTCATCGAATTAGGTTTCGGAGGCCCGCTCTCCTTAAAGTGTTGTGGTGTGGAAGAACCGAAGCTGTACAGTGGAGTAGTTGGCTCTCCTGTTGATGCGAGATAAAAGGATCAATATAAGTAAAGTACTAAATAATTTTAAATTGACTTTTGTATCTGTTGTGCTGTCTCCAACAAAGACATACTACATACTAGTTACTACTGTTGTATCTTCCGTAGCATCCTTTCATTAGTATCAACCATTTTGTAAGGTTTGAATCTTATTAGCGATTTTAGTTTTTGCATCTCACAACCAAAAAAATATTTAAAACAGAGGTTCATAATTTTTTTTTCTTTTATTTTTGTAACTAGAGGTTCATAATTTGCATATGATTTTATTACATCTCAACGTTGCAACTTAATTCCTCGTTAGTCACTTAAAATCCTAATATTAGGTAACTTCATTTTTTTCGGTAGTTAAATATTTCAGCACTGAAAACATGCTTAGAAAATTATATTGAGCTGTTAGCTGTGAATGGTGATATATTGAACCTTTTTTTTATATACAACTTTGAAGAAAAAAACACGAAACTTAAAGTGGACACTGCGAGCTGTTTGGCTCTTTCCCTAAAGCAAAAGATAGAAAAGTACTTTATTTCCAAATTTTTTCTTTACAATTCTTTTATAATATATTCACAGATCACAAGTTTGAATTCATAGTCATAGTAATCCGGCAATTACTTATCAAAACAACAACTCCACCACTATCACGAGAAAGCTTATATATGACAGAGTCAATCAAAAACCTCTTTCATAAGTCACTGTTTTCATCTTTTTAGATTCTAAAAATCAAGAATGAAGATTGAGGTTCTAAACTATTCGTTCCTTAGTTGGGATGTAAAGGTGATTAAGACAGTTACACAATTATGCATGTGTGATACACATACATACAAACGTAAACGTATATAAGTATATGATATATCTATATACTCAAATTATGCTGCGTCAATAGTCAGAGGATAATATGTTTCCTTATGCCTAAGCTTTAGTGGCTGTAAAATCAGTTCGGTCTTGCTTATGTGTCTTGTATGTGTTTACGTAATCGATATGCGCATAACATAGCTATAAATTTAACTAGGGGAAGTGATGATATAGTATTTATGTAAATCTGTCATAAGTTATATTGACCCAAAATTAACATAGAATTGTGAAAGCCATATAGATTAAATTACAGAAAGAAAATTAAAAGAACTATTATCCAATGATTTTTGTTTTTGGTGTAATATCCAATGATTTACGATAGAGCTGCTTATAAAGTTATTACATAGAGGACCAAGATGAAGCTTTATTAAATTATTTGGATCACATCAATTAAGGAAAAGAAAAAATATATTGCATCAGCTTTTGTGCTGGTTGATTGATCATGTGTGAGAGATTCAGAGACATACCTCCAAATAGTCTGAGATTCTCATTGGATAAGGATATCTTGTGTTATTATGTGCGTTTATCATCTGCAGTTGAGTTGCCTTTTTTCAGATATTGATTAATGACTATTATGTGATACTTAGAGAATGTGTTGTATAATACTGATCCGTTTTTTTAAGAAAATGTCATTGTTGAGTTTTTTTTGTTTCACAGAAATGTCATTTTATATTTTTTAAGACAAAATTTTAAGTAAAAAATTCAGTTTTCTCTATTATTTTGATGTATTAATTAGAAATATTAAATTTATTTAGAGTTTAAACATCATATAATTTTTTTTTTGATTCTTAATATGCTTGAAAAGCTCTCAAATGACACTTTTTATAAAATTTAAGGAGTATCTCTAAGATACGAGTAGAAAAAGTTCTCCACCAAGCTCATATGGATTTGCAACTTTAATAACCAAAACAAGAAAATGCTGGATGGAAGACTAACATGGACGTCCGGCCCACTATATTCACCCATCCAAAATGTTGAAAACATAGTAGTAACATGAAGTTAAGCAATAATCCACATATCCATACCAAGTCACCAACAATTTTTGTGGCGATTTAGTGAACTCATGATCAATTCTTTGTTGTCTCTGACTATTACGCTATTGTTCATTTTGGTTTTAAGAAACTAGTCCGCATAGATTTACTTTTGAATTTTTTTTCTAAAAAACATCATACTAGTTATAGTTGGATATCTTTTTATATATTAGATATTTTTTTACTTAAACTTCTGATGTGAAATTTTGTCTCATATTCTCCACTTCAAACTAAGGACCATACTTACTTTATATATCTTTCCTTGAGAATGTTTCTCTCATAACATCACATGTTCCTTTCCATGATTTTCTAACTAGTTTATAATACACACCTTCTCTTCCGAATTGAAGGGTCACAATCTTATTTGAAGGATATTTTGGTCTTCTTATAAATCTTCATCATATTGTTTTGATATCAATTGTTGTGATGTATGAACCTATGTCCAACTATTTATTTTCTGATTAGTATGATATTATTTATTTTGTGCCTAAGAGGCTGACCGCATAGATTTACTTTTGAATTTTTTCTCAAAAGAACTCATAGTAATTATAATTAAACATCTCTTTACTCACACAATTAGTATTAAACAGAATCTTAGAAGCATTAAATTTATATAAGCATATTTATTTCAAATTGATGATAATGACATTGTTGTAAATAAAAAAAATATTTAGGGTGTAATAGGGTTTTTAGTATTTTAGAAATAGTTAAAAATATATTAGTAATGATAGTTTTGTAAATAATTAAAAACATAAGGAGGATTTGGAACTTTTAAGGGTGATAGTAGTGACAAAAAGATGTTGGTTTGAGGTTGAATTGAATTTGTAGGTTGCTTTTGAAAGTGCACCATATATATTTCTTCAATAGTTCCTATTTTTCCTATTTTTAGTTCATAAAACTATTTATTTGTTTATTTTGATAAATAGAAAACAGCTTTAAAGGTAAAAATGGTACATAATTGGTTTTAGTCTATTGGGACAATGTATGCGTTCTTTGTCAAAAAACATTTTTTTCCCAAAAGACATTTTCCCCATTTTCACTATAAGTTTTTATAATTTAGCAAAAAGATACCTTTAGCAAATATACATACCATGTAATGTATCGCAAACAGTTTACCAAAATTTTACAAGCATACAATTTTTAGTCAAGACTTAGCCACCAAAGGAAAAGCAAGGAAATATTTTTAATTTTCGTGTTGGTGGTTTCTGTAGCACTGATGCTAGGTGTTAAATCTGAATTCAGCACGTGTTGGAAGTATGCAAGAATTCGATAGCTATTTATTTGAAAGAAATTTATTGATGATCGAAAGAGATAAATACAAAAGAAGATTAAGGTGTTATGAGAATTAGGTCAAATTGGCAAGAACATGAAAAAAAATGTAAACCCTACCTCTTGTGCTGAATTGTATATGTTTTTATGAATACTGTTTCTCGGTCTTCAGCCTCTCCTTATATACAAGAATTATTTCCTTTTTCCCTTCAATTTGTGCCGACTTGGACTCAATTGGGCCTAATTGTGTTTATTCAGTTGGCCTTGTCCCGAAAGATGTAATCAATCTTCAATAATAAGCTCCCCGGTTCATTGTGAGAAGTTAAAACCGTTCTCAATAAATTTGCAAGAATGGATTCAAAGAATAAATAGAATCTAGCGCTTGTCTTTCAGGCATAGATGAACTTTTCTTCTCGACCAACATTAAAATTGTAGTTTGGTTTAGATCGAACCATTCCGGAATGGTTTAAAAATTAATCATACAGTTAATAATCAGTAAACGTCCCGGTTAATTCTGAGAAGTATAATCATTGCTCCTTGAAAGACGAGATAGAGTGCTTCGGAAGCGCGTATCAAAATCTATTATATCTTACTTCTATGTCATGCTGATTTTGAAGAGCCTGTGGTTGACTCTCGGGTGTTATATGGAGTCTAAAAAATTGGTAGATTGTCGAAAAACATGTTTTTGTTCTTCTGATAGCAATTTTTTATCACTCATTAAAATTATCCATTAAAATTATCAACTCATTAACTCAAATAAGTTATAGGTTTCAATCTAATTATCAAATGATTTGGGTTAATCCATAATTTTTGAAGCCTTGAACCATTCGGTTTGAATTGATCTAGATTCGTTTATCCATTTTAACACCTTCGAAAATGATCATTATTAAAATAACAAAACTTTCTTTTAGAAAAAAAAAACACTTTGATAAATAAACAAGCTAGAAGTTAACTTAATAATCAATGTTGATTCAAAAAACTTCAATCTATATTTTTTTTTCGGTAACTTCAATCTATATTTGATACTTAAAGTATGCGGGAAAAGTAATTAACAATATAGATACTCCAATGTCAAAATTATGGTCCGATATATTCATGTACCAGATCTAAGACCAAAGTAATTATGGTCCGATATATTCATGTACCAGGTCTTTAATACTCCCTCTGTTTCTAAATAGAAGATGTTATAAAAAAAATTTGATGTTTCAATATATAAGATGTTTTCCTTTTTCTAGGTAACTTTTACTTTACTAAAAACTGTGCAACCAATCATATTTAACAATCTATTTTATTATTGGTTGACTACCATTAATTTATAGTTTTAACTCTATTTTCTAGACAAAAAGTGATTTTGTCTTAATATGTGTATTTTTATCTAAACATCTTATATTTAGGAATAGAGGGAATATATCTTTCGTAATCATGACTGTTCAGATATACATTTTGCATAAGACTTACCACTAAAAATGTTCAAGCATGTGCTTACTAAAGTTTTGTAATTAGTCAACTGTCTTTCTTTTAACTATTTTATTCATCTCGAGGAAAGTGGATACTCAAGAAAATGATCTTACTACTGAAGATAACTCGATCAACCTGCTTGACCAGATAAATTTAGCAGTAAATAGAAGAAAACAATATACATGAGTTTCACAATTATGATCGCAGTTCAGGCTTTATGTGATTTTGGACATAAAATCCAAGAGTATCAACAGTAGAAAGATTAATATTGACTATTATTGTGAAATTGTTTTTAAATGTTAGAACAACCATAATAAATAACTGTGGAAAGATTCTTTTTTTTTGCTTTTAGAAAATTCCCAAAAACGTTTCTCTGAATCTTTCTTCATTTTTAAGTTTGAACGATGTGAAACTCTGTTAAAATGCTTTAAGTTATTCTGAATTTAAATACTAAAATCACCACTAAAAATAATCATCTGATAGTAACTAGAAAGCTATACAGATTTCAGAACTATAATTAAAATTTATTGATAATTATAATTGTTTCGTAAGATTAAATAGTTGAAGTGGGTCTTAAATGAAAACGAAATTGTGCATATGTCATTTGTTCGATTTTATGGTTTTTTGGGCAATTATAATTAAAGTTGACAATCATCACACTTGTAGTTTTCGGGACCCTATTCAAAAATACCTATTAGTTATTTAATATATTTTTTTTTTTATAAATTTTACAAAATATATGATTTATTAAAATATTTTTTTGTAGTATATGATTTATTTATATATAAATTATAATAATATAAAATTCATCTAATATATTTTACTATTTTTACAAACTTAAAATTTTTATTCTTTTTATTTTACAGTTAATACTTATATATAATAATAAGTGGAGCCTCCATGAAAAGTGGGTTTCATTCGGGCTTCATTCAACTTTTTCATAAAAATGTCACATGCCCGACTCTGGTCTTTAACTTTATGTAATAGAATAATACTACATACTATGTGGACGGTGTATTGTATGATTTTTATTATTTCTACAAAAAATATTATATCGAATGAGACAGCACCCCATAGTCATATACATCTTAAATAACAGAAATTAGATGATAATCCGCGCTTTACACGGAGTAAGTTTCTTTTTAAAATATGTTGTATCTAAATATTTTAGATAATACATATTTTGTCATCAATATTTTTTTTACATTTGATTAAAAATGATATGCGGATACTATTTGATTCGGTTAGGTTCGGTTCGTATCTTTGCAGATTTGGTTTGAATCTTTGCATGGTCTTCCGGCCTTCACCGTTGTGACACTAAGCCTAAAATGGATAGTAAGTCCAACTGAAAATCGGGTTCAGCAGCACATAACACGGGTCGAACCTAGTTAATCCAAGTTTTCAGAGAAGCAGAGCTCAAAACCAGGGATTGACCCACTTGAAAGATTGTGGGATCAACTGAGACCACAAAAAAATATGCTTCAGTCTGTAAGTTATTGTTTAGTAATAAACTGTGGCTTAATGGTATGAATGTGTAGTAATGAGCCCACATATAATGGGTCCGAGACAACCCAGTGACCCCTTCAACTTTTTTTTTTCAAATTTACACAATCTTATTTATATTCTGACTCCATAATTAAATTTTCTGATGGGTCCGCCACTTGCTCATACCAACAATTCAAAATTTTAGAACTGTGTAAAAACCACCACCACAAACCTCCACTTGGATACCATCCGCTTAACCTCTTTATCCGCAAAAACCATAGTTCGTGTGGTCTCCGATAACCAGAAAACCATACTCTATCCACTCGCTGTTAAAACTCTTCTCCTCCAGTCAATCTGTCACTGAGGAACATAGAGCTATGATGGGTAAGATGCCTTTCGAGACCACGGGCTGAAGCGGAGAAAAACTAGAGATCTGAAAGGGCCCGGGGAAAAACCAGATACCGACCTCCACAAGCCCTAAAAGCCGATTTCCTCCGTTGTCACTGTCGTTAGCCTCACCACTAGTCCAGATCTTGTTGAGATTTCCTCCATCGTCACGAAATACGGCGATAGCTTCACCTCCCAATCCAGAGCATCATGCATATCGACCAAGGTCAAGCGGTTCAGAAGAAAGCAAGGGTAAACATAGAAAAGGGGAAAGAGGGAGAGACGCCTCTGACGCCGGATGAGCATGACCAGAGCTAGGGTTTTGCTGGGTGTTTAAGAGAGAGGCTGGAGCGTTGTTTTTAGAGA
>WHPY01000004.1:8397239-8411518 GCA_019776045.1 Brassica rapa x Raphanus sativus
TACTCCCTCCGTTTCAAATTATATGTCGTTCTAGAGCAAAATTTTTGTTTCAAAATAAGTGTCGTTTTCGGTTTTCAATGCAAAATTTATTGAAAATATTATCTATTCTATTTTTATATTGGTTGATGTGTATTGGTAATAGTATTTTTATTTTGGAAATATGTAAAATTAAATGTTTTCTTAATATGTGTGCAAAGACTTAGAACGACATATAATATGAAACGGAGGGAGTAGTAAATATTCAATTATGGCATTTGTAGGTTAAAAAAGACTAGCATTTGAATGTTCTTAACTGAACTTAATTTTGTATCATTCACAGTAATCGATATTTTTCTTTGATTATTGATTATACTGTCAATTTAATACCATTGATTTACAATCAGGTGAGAACTAACATTATATTAATAATATACGCATAATTGATAGATGAGTCAATGATAATAGAAAATTTAGGTTTATTAATTGTAATAATTATTAGAAGAAAAAATAAATTATCTCAAAATTCAAACTGTTAAGTGACCCAATAGAGAATATATAATTGACATACAAATGTTTTCAGTTGAATTTTTTTTATTTTGCTATGGTATTCTTTGAAATTGATATTCTGTATAATCGATAATGGGTCAATTTCATACTATTGATTTACAATTATAAAGTGAGAGCCAACTTTATATTGATATTCACAAAATCTCCATTTAAGGCTGATTTAATCATATGAATTTAGATTTATTAATTGTGATGATCATTAAAAAATTATAGAAAAAATCAAAGTGAAAAATAGAGTGAAACCACTATATCTGTTATTATACAATAAGTAAATAAGCAGTAAATTAAACTCAAGAGTATTTTAGTCTTTTCAAGTCCTGACAATATATTTTATAGTAAACTTCGTTTCAAAGATTTAGAAACGTTATTCTATAATGCCACTTTGTGATATGTATTAGTAATTTGCATAAGTGAAAGTGCCAAAAGTGTGTATAAATAAGGATATTAATCCCCAGTTTCTTCATCAATCACTACAGCACATCGATCATGTTTATCATCTATATTTGTGTCTTTCTCACCTCAGCCATTATAGGTAAGCTTCTCTCTCTCTCTCTTTTTTTTTCTTCCAAAAAATGTCTTTTACAGCAGTTCTAGCCCTTTATTCTTATCTAAAATATAAGTAAGAAACTTGGAGTCTCTGTAAAAAAAGTGTGTCTGTGTGACTGTGTCGCTGTTATAGAACTAGTTTGATATGCTTAGCATGAAATTATATTTTCTATGACACATTGCCTTCAATTTATGTAGATTCCAATGGGCTAGCCCTGGCCCAGAAGTTGGAACCAATTGGTGGGAAAGGGGGCAAGATGTGGGACGATGGAACCGATCAGGACTATGTAACCAAGGTTTATATACGAGGTGGTCGTGAAGGAATTCACTCCATCAAATTCGATTATGCCAAGGATGGACAATCCATAGACGGAGCAATCCATGGTGTTTCGGGTGATGGTTTTACACATACGGTATGTTTCAAGGTTTCCCTGGATCTACAGAGATAGAGAAAAAAACAACCAATTGAGAAAAATCACATACAACTAACACAAACAAATTGTTTCTACTATTTCTCTATAAATCCTGTAAATTACATGATATATATATATATATATATATACACTATTTACGTACTTGAAAACCTTGTAAATGGTAATAATGTTTTGGGTTTGCAGTTAGAGATTGACCAATCCAAGTATGAACACATTGTACTTGTGGATGGTTACTACGATGTCAAAACCGGTGTGATGCAAGCCCTTCAATTCAAAACAAACCTGAAGACCTTTGACTTGATTGGATACCCAAAGGGCGCTACTAAGTTTTCACTAGGGGTCGATGGCAAGATTATCACTGGTTTTCATGGGTTTGCGGGAAGATTCCTAAATTCTATAGGAGCATATCTAACAAAGGCTCCTCCTACTAAATCGGAACTCGTAGGTGGTTTATATGGTGGCGTATATTGGGATGATGGTCCTAATTATGACGGTGTAAGAAAGGTGTACGTTACTTATATTAGCACTCTTATAAGGAGCATAAGCACTGACTATGACAAAGACGGCCAAGTGGTAACATCTTCTCATGGGAGCAAAAATGGAGAGACACAGGAGGTCAAGTTTCTTGAACAATATATTTAATGTTCTTATTCCTTATATATCTTGTTAAATTGCTATAACGTATAATTTAGTTAGGATATTTTTTATGAGAAAATTAGTACTCTACTAAAATTTATTTAGTGCCATTAACACTTTTGAGTCTTAGTTAGAAGTGACAATTTTTACGATTTATATATCGTGACATGTAAAAAACTAACATAAATCCACCGACATTGGGTTGAACAGGTCATTTTTCCCAAAATATGTTAGTTCTTTCAACACTTGGGATACGTGTTTAGTTTGCAAATAACTTTATAAGTTAGCAAACTAGTAAGTTTTAACCAGTTAGTACGGTCTCATGTCAGGCATAGATCAGCGGTCAATATTAAAGATAGAATAATTGCACTCCCTACCCACCAAACTCACCCTATTTGCATTCTACACATTAAATCCCCCCAATTTTCTTCCCTCCATCACTACCATTTCCCCTCCCTCCTATGGCAAATCCCTAATATCCAACTTTTTTTAGGATTTTGAGCAAATTCACTCAAAGATAGAATTAAAAAGATCTAGAAGATAATATACATCATTATTTTAATATAGGAAATTAGCTTTATCTATAATATACTATTTCAAAAAATAGAAATAAAAATAATATACTACTTATATATTACTTTAGGAAATTAGGGTTATTCATCTCTATATAAATCTATGCATATTGTAACTTACTCTTCAAGAGAGAGTATTATAATTCATAAAAAAATCTTTTGACTTGAATAGTTTGTATATATTCATTTTTTGTGCGATTTCTGAGTTTCTTTTGTATGTATTGCAGTTTGTGATCGACTATCCAAATGAACTTTTGACATCAGTTGAGGGTACCTACAACACACTCCCTGATGATGGCGTTTTGGTCGTTAGGTCATTGATCTTCAAAACATCAAAAGGAAGAATTTCTCCAACATATGGATTTGTGTCTGGTACCCAGTTTGTATTGGAGAAGGAAGGTAATGCTATTGTCGGGTTTCATGGACGTGATGGTGGTGCCTTCGATGCTATCGGAGTTTATTTCTCACCGATCAGTAGTTCGTAATTCAGAACTAATAAAAATGAATGATTAGGGTTCCATGGAAAAACTAGCTAGTCACGAGTTTGAACGGTTTGAACATGGTGCTTTAGTGCTTTCTCGTATCTCTACCTACTTTATTATACCTGTTTAATTATGTGTCAATTATTGCCTATATATTTGGTGTTCCATTTCCATCCTTGCAAATCTCATATAATGTAAAAAGGTTTACGTAAAACCTATTTCAATATTATCATAATAAAAGAGCTCTGATCATACCATTTCAAATGTTATAACAGTTTGAGCTAATTGGCAAACCATATATATATATACTAGGTGACCGGCCCGCACCCTGTGCGGGCATTGTACAGTTTCAAATTACAGACAAAATAGTGCTCAGGTTTCGAAGTAACGGATTGTATATCATAATACCACCGTCTTTGAGATAAAGCATCAGGTACAGTAAAAATGATGGTACTCAATATTTTAAAAGAACAAGATGGAACAAAGTAACTTCAGTATCAAGAGGTAGTTATTATGTGTATGTATAATTGCAACGTCCCAAAATAATTTATGTGTTTAAGAAGATATTTTTTTCCAAATCTGGAATTAATAGTGTATAGTTAGATAAGTAACATATTTTACATTATCACTAATTAGAATTGGATGATATATAAGTTGTAATTATTTATTTTAGGTGAAAATTATTTTATGCATAAATTTGACTCGTAAAATTTATGTAGACATATTAAAAGAAAAGATAATAAAACTAAAAATATTATCCATAAATTCTATAAATTATAAAGTACAATTCTCGATAAAGAAAACAATTTCAATGAAGAGTATTAAATAATGATGCCAAAAGATGAATTTTTTTGACAATTTTAAAACCGTCACAAAAGAATAATCATAAACAATAAACAATATACTCTAAACTCTTGGACAAAGCTTAAACCCTTAGGTAAAAATCCAAACACTAAACCCTAAATTTTTGGATATACCCTAAACCATTGGATAAATCCTAAACACTAAACTGTAAACCCTTGGGTATACCCAAAACACTAAATCTCTCTCTCTCTCTCTCTCTCTCTCTCTCTCAAGTGAATTACCAACTAATCATAGTTTTCCAATTAATGTACAGTTTTTAAAGATAATAAATAAAATAATAATAATTTGTGTTAAGTTTTTAAAATAAATGAAAAATATTAGTATCTACCAAAAGATGAATTTTTTTAACAATTTTAAAACCGTCACAAAAAAGTAAATCATAAACACTAAACACTATACCCTAAACTCTTGGACAAAGCTTAAACCCTTGGGTAAAAATCCAAACACTAAACCCTAAATTCTTGGATATACCCTAAACTATTGGGTAAATCCTAAACACTAAACTGTAAACCCTTGGGTATACACAAAACACTAAATCTCTCTCTCTCTCTCTCTCTCTCTCTCTCTTTCTCTCTTGGGTGAATTACCAACTAATCATAGTTTTCCTATTAATGTACAGTTTTTTAAATATAATAAATAAAATAATAATAATTTGTGTTAAGTTTTTGAAAATAAATGAAAAATATTAGTAGCTGCCAAAAGATGAATTTTTTTTAACAATTTTAAAACCGTCACAAGAGAATAAATCATAAACACTAACACTATACCCTAAACCTTTGGACAAAGCTTAAACCTTTAGGTAAAAATCCAAACACTAAACCCTAAATTCTTGGATATACTCTAAACCATTGGGTAAATCCTAAACACTAAACTGTAAACCCTTGGGTATGCCCAAAACACTAAATCTCTCTCTCTCTCTCTCTCTCAGGTGAATTATCAACTAATCATAGTTTTCCAATTAATGTACAGTTTTTTAAAGATAATAAATAAAATAATAATAATTTGTATTAAGTTTTTAAAATAAATGAAAAATTTTAGTAGCTGCCAAAAGATGAATTTTTTTAACAATTTTAAAACCTTCACAAAAGAGTAAATCATAAACATTAAACACTATACCCTAAACCCTTGGACAAAGCTTAAACCCTTGGGTAAAAATCCAAACACTAAATTCTTGGATATACCCTAAACCATTGGGTAAATCCTAAACACTAAACCGTAAACCCTTGGGTATACCCAAAACACTAAATCTCTCTCTCTCTCTCTCTCTCTCTCAGGTGAATTATCAACTAATCATAGTTTTCCAATTAATGTACAATTTTTTAAAGATAATAAATAAAATAATAATAATTTGTATTAAGTTTTTAAAATAAATGAAAAATTTTAGTAGCTGCCAAAAGATGAATTTTTTTAACAATTTTAAAACCTTCACAAAAGAGTAAATCATAAACATTAAACACTATACCCTAAACCCTTGGACAAAGCTTAAACCCTTGGGTAAAAATCCAAACACTAAATTCTTGGATATACCCTAAACCATTGGGTAAATCCTAAACACTAAACCGTAAACCCTTGGGTATACCCAAAACACTAAATCTCTCTCTCTCTCTCTCTCTCTCTATCTCTCTCTCTCTCTCTCTCTATTTTACTTGTTTCATACAAATGATCATCAAGGTAAATTTTTCCATTTTTCTCCTGGTCAGAGATGTCAGGTTGACTCCCTTGTGAAAATTAAAAAAGACCTTTAAACTCTGAACTCGAATAAGATGATGTTGTAACCAATCCAACACTAATTGTGTTTTTTCTCATTTTTCTCATGGCCGACCAAATCAACTAATAAAACATTAAAAATATATAATGTTGAATTGATATTGCTATTATAAATTCAAAGTATTGTTAGATATTTTAATGAAATTTGTGGCATTTATATATATAGTTATATGTTTTTTTTGCTTAAATATAGTTATATGTTAGAACACGATTATATTGTATTTGTGTTTTGAATCTTAAATTGTGAGCTTATTAAAATTAATTTTGATCGCTAAGCTAAGTTAACTTTTTTTGAGGAAAGGTTAAATTAACTTTTCTATTATAAAATTGTGAGCTTATTCAAATTAAGCTCATTTGAAAGTAAATATATTCCACAGTACTGTTTCGGGACGAGTGGTGTTATTGGACTTTTTCGTCAAAAGTTTATGTTGGATTTTAGTATGGCTATGGAGACATCATACTTTTCAATAAAAGCGTTCGAATAAACAGATAGTTCAATATTTTAATAAATTTAGTTACGAAAAGAAAATTAGTCCAAAAATGTGTGTGATAAAAAAATTATTAATATCAAAGTCATATTGTGCATTTTTATCATGCAGAAAATGAATTGATTATTGCACACTGTCTTATCTGCGATAATATAATTGCTTGTGGAACACGTTAGGCCTTAGCAGAGTGCTGCTCAAACAGAGTAGCTCATACGAGCTATTGAGATCATTATCATCTACTTCTCCTACATCTTTTGAATGATGAAAGCTCTATCATACTTAACAACAAACCCTCTTGTACAGGTGGGATTTTGCAGGAAACAAATAGTGAAAGCTAAAGCTAAGAAGACCGAATCTGAGTCACATTCTAGTATGCTACAATGTTATTGAAACATAGAGATCTCTAAGATGTAATGTCCTTGATTAACCAAACACTTGATCGATCTTCATAAGCAATCTCCAAAATCACAAACTTTAACAGTATGATCGAACCTTTGCACGGGTCTTTCAAGCATAAAGCCATAATGAGTAACATACGGAAGAACTTGACCATCAATCTAGTTTACAAAAAAAAACTTGACCATCAATCTAAGTTAAAAAATTCAGTGAACATAATAGTATAAGTATTCAACTAATAAAAGTTGGGCTTTAAGCCTACAAGACTCTTGTACACCATCCTTAGCCGTATAAATAAATATTAAGGAACCAATATGTTATATAATGCAAAAGAAACCTAGGTTAACTTCTTCGATCTTCGCTTTGAATCCGTCTCCATCTCCGGTGTCCTTAGGACTGAGCTCGACTCTCTCTTAAGCTTCTTGGACCTCGTATCTTCTCCTTTGGGATGAATAGAGGTAAGCATCCCTTAGCAAGAGTAAAATTTAATAAAATCCACATATATATTTAAAAACAAAATAAATAAAAAACACAATCTTACAATTTATAAATGAAGCTAAACAAGTTGAACAAGAGACACCATGAGAGTGCGGGCAAAAGGCTAGTACAGGTTTAATACCCAAGTCCTGAGGTTGGATGATATTAAAAGAATAATGAATCAAAAAACACATGTTTCGTTCTCTATGTTTCTGAAAACATTTGTCTTCATCAAAGATAACACAACCTTTGAAAATATAAACGCAAGGAAAAAGGATTTTGGTGAAAAATATATAGAGAAGCGATCACACGCATAGTAAGTTGTGATATCTAATTACAAATCAAACCTCTTCAAATACAATTATCTTTAGATTTCCACAGAACGGAAACATCTTGATATACAATGCAAAGCAAAGGGACAACGTTAAGACAAGAAGAAAACAGATAAAGAGACTGGATGTTTCTTTTTACAGTGACTAACCAAGAGAGAGAGAAAGAGAGCTCTCTTAAGCACAACATGATGAACTCACTGCAGTAGCTGCTGGCTCGTTTGGGAGAACCATTCCTGCTGGGTTTTCTGCTGTCTGTACACGTGGTAGCCTTTTTGCTGCAACGGTATGAGCAAGAAAAAGGGAATTTAGTCAAAAGCAAGATACTCGTTTTGATATTTAATTTGTTAAATGTAAGAATGACTCATCGATTTCGTAGAAAAAGTATCTACTGTTAAGACATTCATTACGTATGTGATAATGCTTTGAGAAAAATAATAATAATCACCTCCAAGACCATAGGATCCGTAATAGATTATGGTGGCGTTGGTTGCGTTGATATGATGTTGAGGAAGACGTCGTTTCCAAGCAACAGTCTTAACCCATCTCACCACTATCTGTTCCATTAAAACTCAATCAGAGACAAATCACTTTCTATCCAACAAGAAGAAAAAGGAGAGATAGGTTACCTTTGTAGCTTAAGAATAATGGTTCTTCGTTTATTCTCATCTTCAGGAGAAGGAATGAGTCCTTCATTGACCATAAGCTACGAGATTTGTAAAAAAAAGAAACACGAAATATTATGATATTCTTGAAGATAAAATTAAGCAAGTCTTGAAATCATTAAAACACACAATGTTTACCTGAAGAAGAGAAACAGAGCATGTAAGGTAGCCATCGATGTGTGTTCAAACAATTAGGTTGTTTTTGCTTTTAAGAAAATTAGGTTACACAGTAAACCATTATAAAGTACTTCAACCAAAGGTTAAAATCGAAAACGGATATTATCTTCCCATATTTAAGTTGATACGTTTCCAGTATGTATTAATATTATGGTTTATTAGTCGTGGTGCCTTTAAGTTTCATTGATTCGTTTGAGCAAGCTTTCCAAAACTATAATATGAATGTCTTGTCCATAAAGTATGTCATTATTAATATACTATATTTTGCCTATTCAAATATACTGTATTAATAAGATCGTATTAATTATATGGATTCCGTTTTTGGTAATGTTGATCGATGATAAAAAATAAATGAAAAAAAATTATCAAAAATTCAACCAATAAAATTAAAAGAATTAATCCTAGAAGCTCTCTATGAGTGCCACCTAAGCAGAAATCACTAAAGTGACTTCTCTTTTAATGTATAGGAGGATATTTCGAAGCGTTTGGGTCGATAAATAATTTTCAAAAGCTTTAAGACTAAACGGTCAGGGGTTTCTGGGTCACTGAATCTTTAGCTATTATATCAGTTACAAGATCACAAGAGAAACACATGGAGTTTTCTCCAAGAGAAACACATGGAGTTTATTTTCTCTAGATTACACTGAAAATGCTAAGAGAAACACATGGAGTTTCTGGGTCACTGAATCTTTAGCTATTATATCAGTTACAAGATCACAAGAGAAACACATGGAGTTTTCTCCAAGAGAAACACATGGAGTTTATTTTCTCTAGATTACACTGAAAATGCTAAGAGAAACACATGGAGTTTCTGGGTCANGAAACCTTTTCATCCACAATTCCTAAAAGCTACAAGATTACATAGCGTACTCTAAAGATCATTTTAGATTTTTTTATCAAGACTCCCACAATACTTTAATTCGAATCTCGATTACAAAAATTCAAAGTTCTTACATTTTCGTTAGGAATACTAAGGAGACGAAACAGATGAGAGAGTAAAACCTTGCGTCAAGAACGGTTTGAACTCCAGCTTCAAATCCAAAAGCTTAAATCCCTACCTCTCCGCAGATTGCACGAAGATACTCGGAGAGAACATAAGCTACGGCGCGAACAGCTCCGAGTTTGAGGAAGAAGAGCTTCTGGTATGGTTTCTGGTTATCTGGTTTTTGACCATAAAAATTTTCGTTCTGTTTAGATTCCTTTACGTCATAGAAGAACGTAGAGAGACAAAACATGTTTGAAAAACTTTCAAAAGTCCAAACAAGAAGGGTAGGATTTTGTTTAGTGTTGTTGCATCTGTGTGTCTTAAATCTCTGTTGTACCAGTAAAATGCCTAGCACTCGTGGATTTCTGCAAATGCTAATCTATCTTATTAAAACAGAAACATCACAACTTCTTCTAGGTGGATTTTTAATATGGACCTCATATTTTTATTAAACACATCATCCCTTATATATTAAGCGTACCATAACCGACCTCATAATTGATGTCTTGCATATTTGCACTGTTTTAACCATTCATTCATAAGCATTTTCATCATATAGAATAGGATTTAGACATGTTTAGGTTGCATTTTGCATGCATAAGTCTCTATTAGGTACTGGAGTGCCAAGTGAGGTTATTGGAGACATTTGGATGCACTTGGAGCTCAAAAGATGTGAAAAGGAGGATGATTGGACGAGAGGAGCCTGGAGCGACCTGCAGAGGTCGCTGTGAGACCTCGCTCCAGCCGGAGCGACCTTGACGACCAAAGCTGGAGCGACCACTCCAAGTCGCTCGGCTTTACACGGCTCGAAGACGAAGAAAATGCCTCCGGAGCGACCCCTCGCAGCGACCACCCGAGGTCGCTCCCGAAGCCCAGAGCGACCTCTCGGAGCGACTGGCCGAGGTCGCTCCGCGTTATCAGTGCACGATTTTTATTATTTTCAAGGACCTTTTTGCAATTTATTGTGCACGTTTTTGCACTGAAAAACCTAATGTTTAAGTATTCTTTGTAGCCACCATTGGCAGATTATCTTTTATCTATTGAATAACACAAAACTCTCTCAAGAAAAGTTCTCTTTTGAATTTGATTGTTCTTGTGTTCTTGTGATTTTCTCTTCTAGTTCTCTATGATTCATCTGAAATCCACCATGGGTTTAAGAGGAATCATGGAGATTAGTGAGTAATCACCTTTTGGATTCATGGGTTAGGGTGATTAAGGGTGATTAGGCTAGTTCTAGGATGTTTTAGGTATAGATCATACTTGTTCCTTGCTAGTAGAGTGATCTTAATGCATCATTTGAGTAGGCCACTCAAAGGGTGATCTCTAGGCATTTCCCACCCAAAAGGTGTTTGATGAAATGCCTGAGTCAACTCTCCTAGGCTCTTAGTGTACTTTGCCAAAGATATTTGTTGTTAAAGATGCTAAGATAGCTAATAGACTTGTTAGTAATGATTGCTTGCATGTTATTCAACCAAAGACATTTGATGTTTGAGACATGTTAGCAAATGAGCATTCATCTAGACATAGAGCTTGCTTAGAATTGTGTCTAGGCTTAAGGTTAATAGTTTGATTGATTCATTTGTCATCCTTAGTTCGAAACTTGATCACCCAAGGTCTGAAATCCCTATACCCATGAGTTCTCCTTTCCAATAGCTTAAAAGTATCATTTCTGTTACTTGCATTCTAGTTTTAGTTTAAAAACCATCCAATTCACTGATTGCACTTAGATTAGGCAAATACTTGCATTCTCTCTGCATTTGAATCCCTCAGAACTGGTTCGACAACTTACTACCACTATACTATCATTTGACTTAGGAGCCTCAAAACTCCTAACATCAAATTGGCGCCGTTGCCAAATTCTGAGTTTGATTTGAACATTGAGATTTAGTCATTTGCTTGAGACTAAGTCATTTTTATTTTTGTAAGTTACTGATTCTCTTCTTCACTCTTTGTGATTTTCAGGTGTATGAACTTGAGGAGCAAGGGTACATCAAACCTTGTTCCAAGAGCCGCAGACATCAGAGCTTTAGAGAGAGAGTGTGCTAGAAAAAGAAGAGAAGAAGAGCAACAAGCTCTACTGCAGACACAGGAAGCTGAGATGGCTGATCCACAAAATCCTCTGAACCCCAATGGAGTAAACAATGCTCCACAAGGGCCCCAACAGCGACCAGCTCGCCCCATTGGCACTTATGACTGCCCCAACATCCATGGTCCTAGACTTGGAATCCGAGCACCAGCTGTGGCTGCTAACAATTTTGAGATCAAGTCAGGACTGCTAAACTGCATAGAGAACAACAAGTATCATGGTCTGGCTGTGGAGGACCCATTTGATCACTTGGATAAGTTTGACAGCTACTGTGGTATGTCAAAGACTAATGGTGTGTCAGAGGATGTCTTAAAGCTCAAGCTATTCCCTTTCTCTTTGGGGGATAAGGCACGTCAATGGGAGAAGTCTCTACCAAGTGACTCCATCACCACTTGGGAAGACTGCAAAAGGGCATTCTTGGAGAAGTTCTTCTCTACCTCAAGAACTGCTAAGTTGAGGAATGAGATCTCCAGCTTCCAACAGAAGAACTTGGAAGGATTCAGTGAAGCTTGGGAGAGATTCAATGGTTACCAAGCTCAGTGCCCACACCATGGATTCTCTAAGGAGAGCTTGCTGAGCACATTCTACAGAGGTGCTCTTCCTAAGTACAGAGCCAGACTGGATACAGCTAGCAATGGGTTCTTTTTGGGGAGAACTGAGGAAGAGGCAGAGGCTCTGGTTGACAACATGGTTAAGAGTGATGCAGTCTACAGTGGAGACCATGACAGAAGCAGCAGAGGTGATGACAATCAAACAAGGAATGAGATAAAGGCTCTTCAGGAGAAGATTGACAAACTCATTGCTGATAAGGCCACACAAGCGCAGGTGAACTTTGTTGGCAACCCAAGCCAGGAGATACCTCCTACTGTCAATGAGGTTGAGGGTTTGGAAGGGCAAGAAGAATTGTGTTTCATCAACAGTAATGGTAGCTGGTACAAGAAGGAACCCAACTTTCAGTACAACAACTACCAACAGAAGCCCTATTCAAACAACCAGCAGAGTGGTTATCAGCCTCGAAACAACCAGCAGAGCAACTATCAGCCTCAGCAAAACTCCTCTCCTAGCTCCTCTGCCCCTCAACAGAGCAGCACTGATGCCTTACTGAAACAGATCTTGGAGTCTCAGACTAGAAGTGAGAAGCATGTGGGCTATGAGCTGAAGAACCTTCACTCCAAGATTGATGGGAGCTACAATGAGCTCAACAACAAATTCTCCCACCTTGCTTCTTCTGTCAAGAATTTGGAGAATCAGTTTGCTTCCATGAGCTCCCACCAGAACCGCCAGCAAGGATCTCTACCTGGAAAGTCAGATCAAAACCCCAAGGAAGCAAAAGCTGTCACACTTAGGAGTGGTAAGCAGTTGACTCCTGTAACCCTCACCAAGGATGCTGAGAAACAAGGTGAGGAGGTGGCCATCAACCTAGATGATGAAGTGGTCATTGTTGATGAGAAGACAGATGCTGAGATCTTGGAGAAGATTGTGAAAGCCAAGGGTAAAGGAAAGGTTGGAGAAGAGAAGAAAACAACAAAAGATGGTGAATCTGCTGCTCCAGCAAGTGAGAGCTCTCCTGTCCCCCCTCCCTATGAACCAAAGCTTCCATTCCCTGGTAGATTCAAGAAGCAGCTGCTACAGAAGTACAAGGCTTTGTTTGAGAAGCAGATGAGTGAAGCTCAGGTTACAATGCCCATCATTGATGCTTTCATGCTGATTCCTCAATACAGCAAACTCCTGAAAGATGTTGTAGCTGCTAAGAAGAAGGAGATGGAGGGCATGATGGTTCTGAGTCATGAGTGCAATGCCATCATTCAGAGGCTAGATGCTCCAGAGAAGCTAGAGGATCCAGGATGCTTCACACTCCCTTGTGCTCTTGGACCTATGGTATTTGAGAAATGTCTCTGCGATTTGGGAGCTAGTGTCAGCTTGATGCCTTTGTCTGTGGCAAAGAAGCTTGGCTTCACTCAATACAAGAAGTGTAGACTCTCTCTGGTGTTGGCTGATCGTTCAGTGAAGTACCCTGTGGGCATCCTAGAGAACCTCCCTGTGAAGATTGGAAGGTATGAGATACCTACAGATTTTGTGGTGCTTGAAATGGGTGAGGAGGCTCAAGACCCATTGATTCTTGGAAGGCCATTCTTAGCTACAGCAGGAGCTATTGTGAATGTGAAGGAAGGGAAGATTGACCTCCATTTGGGCAAGGAGAACATCCTCCACTTTGACATCAAGGAGAAGATGAGGAACCCCACTGTATTTGGACAAGCCTTCACCATTGAAGAGATGAATCCTCCTCCTGCTGATGATCACTTTGATGAGCTACCACCTGAGGAAGATGGGGTGTCAACTCCACTCTCTGCACCTAGTCCAGCCTGATCCAAAGGAGGCAAAGTCAAGCTAGAGACTTAAAACAAGCTCACTTGGGAGGAAGTCCCATGAGTATCCTTGTAATTATTGCATTAGTATTTGCATTATCATTTTATTGCATACAACAATGGGAAAGTGAAGTTGTGTGAAGGTATTGAGCAGAAAGTCGGACACCAGAGCGAGGTCTCCGCAGCGACATACTGAAGTCGCTCCAGCTGGGAGCGACGTCGCTACAGCGAGATGCCGAGGTCGCTCGCGTCACACGCGAGTTTAAACACAGAAACCACAGTCAGAGCGAGGTCTTGCAGCGACGTCACGAGGTCGCTCCATCTGGGAGCGACCTGCCGCAGCGACCCCCATACCTCGCTCCACGGAAGGTAACACACAATCCCACTTTTCTTTGTATTTCACATTTCCATTGGGTACCTCACTCACACAGAGACTGTGTGATTTAAGTGTGGGGGAGGTACC
>WHPY01000004.1:8412658-8431524 GCA_019776045.1 Brassica rapa x Raphanus sativus
ATTTGTTGTTAAAGATGCTAAGATAGCTAATAGACTTGTTAGTAATGATTGCTTGCATGTTATTCAACCAAAGACATTTGATGTTTGAGACATGTTAGCAAATGAGCATTCATCTAGACATAGAGCTTGCTTAGAATTGTGTCTAGGCTTAAGGTTAATAGTTTGATTGATTCATTTGTCATCCTTAGTTCGAAACTTGATCATCCAAGGTCTGAAATCCCTATACCCATGAGTTCTCCTTTCCAATAGTTTAAAAGTATCATTTCTGTTACTTGCATTCTAGTTTTAGTTTAAAAACCATCCAATTCACTGATTGCACTTAGATTAGGCAAATACTTGCATTCTCTCTGCATTTGAATCCCTCAGAACTGGTTCGACAACTTACTACCACTATACTATCATTTGACTTAGGAGCTCAAAACTCCTAACATCAATAATCTATCTTATTAAACGTATCAAAACTAAATATGGCATCTATCTATGTTTGACCATATTCCATATATTATTCTAGGTCGATTTATATATGAATACATTATCATACATACTATATCATATATTCTTAATAATGTAAATTTGGCCATTTCCATTATCCTACATCGGTCAATAAAATAATAATATTACCCTATACTATTTCATTTATAGTATATACTATATATTATACACACAAACTATTCATTTTCACTGGCTATATTCATTGTATTAGTACAAATAATATTAGATAGATTAATTATAGACACATACATGAGATAGATGAACCAACTAATATCGAGTAATTTTTAATAGAATAGATTTAACATTTGAAATTTATTTAAACAGATGCCATAATAATATTTTGTCCTAAAAAGGTCCATTTTTGAACACGGGTTCATATCACAAGTTCATCTCGGTTACATCCTTATTAGTAATTTTTTTTTCATTTCAAACTGATCCAGCACGATATTTTGATTTTAAAGTTCATATATTTCTGTTAATAATTGTTATCTATATATATACTTCCGGTAATTTACAAAAAAAAACCTTAATTTTTACTTAACAATAAAATATTTTATAGAAAAAACCCTTCTCCAAGTCATATCAATTATGCCTAATATCTCGGTGACCATATTGCATGATTTGGTATTTATTATAGATTAGGCAATTGGATTAGGGAATATTTGCGTAGTATATTCGTGAAATAAACATCCGGATTCAAATCTGAAGTAAAATAAATTATATAGAAAATCTTTCTATTCTTATAGAAATTTCAATGTATATTCTTATTTACATACCAAAAACCAAAAAAATTACTTTGCAATAAAATCTTTTATGGAAAAACCATTTCTCCAAGTCATTTCAATTATGCATAATACCTCGATGAACATCTCGCGTGATTTGGTATTTATTATAGATTACTTATATGTTTATCGAAATATTTGGGTAGTAAAGTTTGTTCCTTTGCATTAAAATTAAACTGCAGTTACGTTTTTTATAATCATCTTCCACATCCACGATCAGCTCCAAAAAAAAACTATAACGAAACAAAGCACTTTTCGATTACTAAATAGTGTCAAACCATTAAGAAACAATTGGCTAATTCGCGTTAAAGTACTTCATTCATGGAAATAAAGACCAATTTTGGAGGAGATACAAAATTAACTTCGTAATGTACAAAAAATAATCAAAACACAAGTTTTATAGCAAATTTTGTGTTACCATAAACAAAACACAATCCATACTTACAAATGAATAAAAACCCGCCCGACCGGGCGGGTCATGATCTAGTTGGAGTATTAAAACTTAAAACGTGTCTTGACCAAACAATAATGAAAGAATGATTGATTTATTTACAAAATTTATTATCACAGTTAATGGTTTAGTTGACCATTCAACTTGGAATTGCTTACTTGGGATTGATACGCATGGTCTTTTATTAAACCATCGAACAAAAATCAATAATAAATAAGGTTAGTTTAGATATTTTGTTTGCTTTCTTAATTAGTGTGCAAAATCCTAAAACTGCACTTAAAATGGGACAGAGGGAATACTCTTTAATATTTTGGATCATATTCAATCGGTCCATTTACGTGCAAACTGAGTTTCACACCCATTTTTCATACTTACACTCATCACCAAGACCTTGGAAATTGTTGTTAAGTGTAGATCTCGCTACTTGCCCCCTCTACAAATGAATTTTGGATTCGCTAAGCAACTTGTATAGAGGAGATCCATTGACTAAATGATCGGATCTGTGTGATTCAAGAAACAAACTCAAATAGTCAAATCTCATTCTCATGGATGGAAGCCCAGAATAGTGGTCCTTTTTTTTCTTTTAGTTTGACCAAAAAATAGTTGTCTTTATTTAATCAGCCTTGTTAACAAAAAAAAAATTGGATTCGCCAAGCAACTTGTAAATAAATAAATTTTGGATTCGCTAAGCAACTTGTATAGAGGAGGAGAGATCCATTGACGAAATTATCGGATCTGTGTGATTCAAGAAACAAACTCAAATAGTCAAATCTCATTCTCATGGAACGTGGAAGCCCAAAATAATGATTCTTTTTTTCTTTTAATTTGACCAAAAAATAGTTGTCCACGACAAAAAAATAACTTTAGAATTGACAAAAAAAAAATAACAGCCTTTTTTGGAAAAAAATAATAATAACTTGAGAATTCAGATAGATCCACGACAAATCCAGTGACGAAATAATGGCGGACCAGCACTAACTTTATGTGGGGTTAATATATGTTTTTCTTTTTTTAAATTGTCAAATGACAAGAGGTATTAGGAGGAATTCACTATCTGAACTACTAATTTTCTATGTAATCTAACCACAAATCAATTTTTTATCGCGGTTGAACCGATAAATCCGATGATCAGATATATAATTCGGTTTAGATTTAAAAAAAAAATTATTTAATTATTCAGTAAAACTCACGAAAATCCGGTAATACCCAGAACCCAACTATCAATTGAACCACTGACTGGACCAATGTTTAACTTTTAGTTATCAACCTTTTTTATTTTTAGTTATATTATTAGAATCTGTTTGTATTTTACTTAGGAAGTTACATTCTGACATGCCCATTAAAAAAACGGATATATTTTTTGTTTTACATATTTTTTTAGAAATTCAATTTTTCTATTTTTTTGTAATCATATTTGGATAAAATATTTTTTTTAAATTATTAATAAAAGGTTTTGATAATTATATCAAATTTGTGATGTTGCATAACTAAAAACTTGTACCATAACCATTTACACATTAATTTGTAATTTATTCTTAAACCATTAATTTTTTTATAAAATATAACAAAATATAGTTATAATTTTGTTTGGTAAAAAATAGTAATTAAGTAGATAAAATTATATGTTTTCATTAAATTTTCATGATTTGATTTCATATATAATGAAAATAACGTTATTATTGAACATAATAATTTGTCATACCATTAAAAATAGGTTTTGTAAATTTTGAAGCAATATAAATGAAAAAGACCCACTTTAGTTATGTCATCTTATGCCATTATTTTTATTTTATACGTGAGTTCAACTTGTTTCAAATTTTAGATGATTGTAATTGTTGTATATGGTTTAATCACCGACTTTCTTCAAACCATATACTTAATTCGTTGTTATTATAACATATGGTTTTCTTAATTATGACTCATGTACGTAGAAATATAACATATCCAGTTGATAAATGTTGGCTCCAACGATTAATGACAACAAATAATGTATCCTATATTTTCGAATGTAACCACCCATGACACAATAGTATAACGTAACCACACCTTTCACAATAATAAAACAATAAAAAAATTATATAGGGAACAGTTAATACATGCACTTAAAATACGTAGGTTAACATAACGACCCCCTATACTCTCTTTACACTTCTCTATTTAATAACTGTCATAATACAAAATTAATTATTTTTAACAAGGTTTTGTTATTTTAAAAAATTATTGTTTGAAAATAAAGTACCATATCTATTCTATTAAAACAGCTGTTTGATCCATTGATAAATGTTGGCTCCAACGATTAATGACAACAAATAATGTATCATATATTTTCGAATATAACCACCCATGACACAATAGTATAACGTAACCACTCCCTTCACAATAATAAAACAATAAAAGAATTATATAGGGAACAGTTAATACATGCACTTAAAATACGTAGGTTAACATAACCACCTCCTCTACTCTCTTTACACTTATCTATTTAATAACTGTCATAATACAAAATTAATTATTTTTAACAAGGTTTTGTTATTTTAAAAAATTATTGTTTGAAAATAAAGTACCATATTAATGTGTTAAAAGGCTATGGCGTATAGTTTAACAATATAATTAATTCAATACAATTTACAAATCATTTTTAAAAAAATGCAAATATGATAGATAAATATGATTACAATTTGAGATACCTTTCGGGTTTTCGGATCTGATTTTGGGTCCTATATACCCAAATCAACCCGAATCCGAAATAAAACTGAAATTACGAGTGTTTTACGGATATTAGAATTATATACCTGAACTGACAAGAGTTCGAAAAGATCAGGGCCGAGCAGACCTGAAAAACTATAGATATCTATATGGATCTAAATTTTTAGGAACTGAAGGATGCGTACCCAATAAGACCTGATCCGAGGACCGGATGCCTAGGCCTAATCTGAATAGATAAATATGATTACAAAAATGGATTTATAGTTATAAAGAAACGAGTGTATGCCGGCCAACTTTAAATTACTATTATTTCTACAGTAAATCAAATAGATTTTGATTAAGATTTATACACATATATGACTACAAAAAACTATGATTAAGAAAAAACACAAGTATTACAATTAAATATCTAGAAAAATTTAAACAAAAAAATATACATGTCCTTTTGAAAGAGCGGGTCAGAATCTAGATTCTGAAGACCCGAATATTCTCAAATATTTAAAAAATAGTTTCATTTAAAATAAAAAATCATATAAACTTTTTAAAATACACAAAAACAGATTTTATCAATACATAACGGGTCTATGACAAAAAAAACAATAGTTTAAAAATATTAAACTTTTTATTTAAATTAAAATACTAAAAATAAAATCACTGTGGAATAATTCACAAGTTTAACAGCAGATTAATAAACAAAAATTATAATACGGCTCAGAATTATTTGGAGTCTTCAAAATTTTGGTCATATTTAAAATAACAAAAATAATTCATACAATAATTTTAGATAAATTTCATAAAATTCTTAACAAAATATAATTTATCAAGGATAAAAATATTCATGACATAAAATTAATTTTTTCAACAAAAAATATACCCGCCTTCAGAATCTAGTATACAATTAATAATTTAAGATGACAGAGGAATATATATATAATCATCGCACGAAAAGTAGGGATAGTTTTTTTTAAAGCATGAATGTTCTCATATATAAGACCTATTAAAAAAGTGGATTCCTATAGTTGTGGAAAAAAGGACAGCAAAAAAACAATTACGTTAAAGGTTTTATATTGGTTGGTAAAATATGTTAGACATAACATTTATCAACCGGTAATGATCCAGTTTTAATAGTATTTATTACATCATATATCTAATGGTTTATTTGTGTTTCTTAGTTTGATTCAATCTATCAATGTCTTTGTTGTCGGTTTTGATGAACTTGAATGAACCAAAGAAGCTTAGATGAAAAATGCATTGATATACCAATTTTCTATTCAATTTTCGAAGTTAATACACAGTGTCTAAAAGTAAAACAATTAATTACCATACCATTACACTTAACAAAGCTACCATGTGTGTGTATATATATCAAAGTTGCTGTAGAAAGTATAATGTTGGCATGTTGCTAATAAAATACAACTCAATGATAAATCAACACTAGTTAAATACATAATCTTAGGTTTTAAGTTTAGAAGTTAAGCTTTTCAAAAAACAAAATATATATGCATGTACAAACTTACTCAACTCTTACGAAAAATAGAAAATTGCAAAACAGCTGACGATGAGAAGAATTTTTATATACACGAAAGACCGTTTAAAAAATGCCCTTTTTCAAAAAAAAAGACCGTTTAAAATAATACCAGTTGTTTTATTTTCTTTCTTTTTTTTAGAGAGAGAAGGCATATACTAGTTGTTTTCTAATTGACTGGTCAATGATAAGCTTCAAAGTAAATCAAAGTATAATTCATAATCACATACTCTTTTTTGACCATAATGATGATATTAATAATCAGTGAAATAAATCCATACAGAAATCCATTCTTTTCACATTGACTTAAAACACACAGTTTTTAATTTGAGTTTTGATTAATTAACTGAATTTCAGCTAAATTTGTTAAAAGATTCAAATATTAATAATATGCATCTCTTAAAAAGAGCCAAAACTTTAGCTTATAAATAGCATCTTTATCGCCAACTTTTTTTGACTAAATCTTTATCGCCAACTTATTCACTCACAATCACAGTAGCATACCTATCGATTATCATGTTGATCTTCTATCTTATTCTCTTAATTCTCTCATCTGCCACTTTAGGTAATGAAGCTATCTATGTCTCTCTACCTCTAACTCATACTCATTCATATGCAAATTTTCTAGCCATGGTCCCAGCATAAAGTAAGGACTATGATATGATATAAATACATAATACCTTAATTCATTTCTATGTTTTGAAGATTCATCTGGGTTCACAATGGCCCAAAAGTTGGAAGCAATTGGTGGGAAGGGCGGTAAACTTTGGGATGATGGACCCGACCATGACAATGTAGCAAAGGTTTATATATGAGGTGGTCATGAAGGCATTCACTACATCAAATTCGACTATGTGAAGAACGGAAACTCCATAAATGCAACGATTCATGGTGGTTTGGCCGATGGTTTTACACAGACGGTATGTTTCTGAAAACATATTGAATTTTATAATACACATATTTGATCACAAATATCACTATGGAAAACAAACCATCAGATGTAATGCAACAAACAAAACACTTGCATGTTATTTTATAATAAAACTTATTACTCGCCATTTTTTGTTTGCAGTTAGAGCTTGACCATGACAACTACGAACAAATTGCATCGGTTGAAGGTTTTTTTTNATTAAATTGTATTCATCCAAAAAACGTTTTTACATAATGAAATGCATCAAATGGCTGAAAATAAAAACCTACTACAAAATCAAACTCTTGTGCTAAACCACATCCTCAAACTCTTCTCCATTCTCTGATCACCTAGGCAACGTATAGAAGACAACCTATTCCTCACGTTTTTGTCAATGACCTTCTCCAACATGACATGAGGGAGTTGCTTCCCTCCATGACGCCTGCTGTTCCTCTCTCTCCATATTGAGTGAGCTGCTGCCTGGAAAGTGTATCTCAGCAAAAAAAGTTTAACTCGATCATAGCTTTTCTCAAGCATAAGCTCCACTATATCCTCCCATCTTTCTGTGTATCCAGTACATAGCAAACCCCCTATAAGCTTCCTCCATATCGAACTTGAATACGTACAAGAGAAGAACAAGTGATTTCTTGATTCCACTTCCTGATTACACAGAACACAAACTGGATCAATTGCAGGATTCCATCTCAACACCCTGTCACAAATAGACAATCTATCCAGCATTGCAGTCCAAACATGAAACGAATATTTCGGCGTGGCATGCTTGAACCAAATGCACTTGCTCCATCTCTGCGTACTGTAATCTTTGCGAATCAATATCCAAGTATTATTTGAAGAAAAGATCGACTTGTAGCACTCTGCTTTACTCCTCCATACTGCAATATCTTTTCCTTGATGATTCTCAGATTTAACTTTCTCTATTTCCTCTTCAACCTTGTTCAAAAGCACAACTCGATGTCTTCTCCTTCTATGCTTCTGAACCACCTCTGCCACTGTTGAATTTTCAGGAATGCCCAAATCCATACAACCTCTTATACCCAACACATCCCTCAAACGCCCCATTCCGCACCAATGATCAAACCAAAAAGAAGTACTCACCATTTTTAACCTCCACCCGATGAAAACTTTTAGCTGCATCTCTTGTCTTCAGAATTTTCTTCCACATCCAAGAGCCAACCGTAGTGGTTTCTTTTATAGACCAGAAAGAGCCTTTTCTTATTAAATACTGTTGAACCCATCTCACCAATAAGGAATCTTGACCAGAAAGAACTCTCCATAGTAGTTTGAGGCAAGAGACTTCATTCACTTCTCTCAAAGGTCTTAAACCCAGACCACCTTCTTCTTTTCTTTTACAAACTTCCATCCATCCCACTTTTGATTTTTCGTACTTAACTCCGGGCAAGACCACAAAAACGCTGCACACAGTTTCTCTATCCCATTTAGGCATTGACGAGGAAGCCTAAACGCAGATAACCAGAAATTAGTGAGGCCCATGATGACAGATTTTATCAATTGCAGTCTCCCTGCGTATGACAGAAATCTCCCATTCCAGTTACACATCCTGGTTCTGAATTTCTCCATCAGTGGCAAGTAGTCTGCTACTGTCATTTTCTTGGTGAGCAATGGTAGACCCAGGTAACGAACAGGAAGCTGACCTGCTTCAAACAGAAAATTCTCTAAGATAGCTTTCTGACTTTCACTCGAGATTCCAGCCATGTATAAAGTTGATTTCTCCAAGCTAATCTTTAAACCAGAGAGCTTTTCAAACGCATCAAATACTTGAAGAATCCCTTCAACTAATCTCTTCTGCCCATCTGAAAATACCATTATGTCGTCTGCAAAGCATAAATGTGTCAAGAGAGCATTTTTGCATCTCGGATGATATCCCACCTTCCTGTCTATAACTGCTTTATCAAGCAACTTGGAGAGGACGTTCATACAGATTACAAACAACGAGGGAGAAAGAGCAAAACCCTGGCGTAAGCCTCTGGCACTGTTGAAGTAACCAGCAAGCTCTCCATTGACTTGCACCGAGAACGAGGCTGTTGAAACACATAGCTTGATCCAGTGGATATATTTAGCTGGAAATCCCAAAGCTTCAAGCATTGCTAAGAGAAAAGGCCATTGCACCGAGTCAAAGGCCTTAGATATGTCTATCTTCATGGCACACCGTGGAGAGATCTCACTCTTGTGATAATCTTTGACTAATTCAGTAGCTAGCAGGAGATTCTCCATCAACAATCTATCCTTCACGAACGCTGACTGATTAGCAGAGATGAACTTAGGCATTATACCTTTGAGACGATTGGCCATAATCTTTGAAATCACCTTGTATAGCACATTACAGCACGATATTGGCATGTAATCCTTCATTTCCTTCGCTGTCTCTTTCTTTGGTATCAAGGCTAAGATTGTTGAGTTGATACCTTTGGGGAGGAAGCCTTTAATGAAGAATGACGGAATCGCTACCACCACATCATTCCCTATTATCGGCCAAGCAGCTTTAAAGAACTCTGTGGTGTATCCATCAGGGCCTGGCGATTTATTTGATGGCATTTTGAATATCACCTCCTTTACTTCCTCTGCAGTAACTTCTCTGATTAGATTCTCTTTATCCACTTCACTACACTGAAACTGCATAAGATCACGTAGGATGTCTACACTAGGCTCTTCATACTCCAGTGGCTTGTAAGTAAGCAAGTCAGTAAAGAATCTCTCAGCTTCATCTTTTATTTCTTCTTCTGTAGAAGCTATACTGCCATCAGGTCGCATTACTTCTCTTATAGTATTCATCACTTCTCTGATTTTCGCTGCGTTATGAAAGAACTTATTGTTCCTGTCACCAACCTCCAACCAGTGCATCTTTGATTTCTGCTTATATACATCCTCTTCAATATCAGCTAGTTTCTGCCACTTCTCTAGAGCATCACACTCCTCTCGCATAGCTTCAGAGCTTGGATTCATTAGGGTTTCTCCTTGCCTCTCACATAGTGTTAAAAGAGCTTCCTTCGTCTGCTTGTGTATTTGCCCCAACTTATCTTTACTTAAAGATCTCAGAACTGGTTTGAGACCTTTTAACTTCTTTCCAAGCCTATACAGAGCTGAGGTAGAGTGAAACAGGCTATCAGTTCCTCTCCAGAATTCATCAACCATTGGTAAAAATTCCTCCATTGTGGCTATCACATTAGTGAACTTAAACGGCTTCCTCTTCTTTTGTTTCTCCTCTGTGTCAAAATGGATTCTGCATCTAAGGTGATCTGAACATCCTCCTGGCTCAAATACACTGTAAGCTCTCCCCAAATCATGAAGCGCAACATCATTAATCAGAACCCGATCCAGCTTCTTGCATATTAAATTTCCTTCCCTCTTGTTACACCATGTAAAAACTGGACCATGAGAACCCATATCAGTTAGAGAACAGTAGCTGACTAGCTCTTGGAAATCCCTCATCCCTGCTGTCACATTAGGATTAGTATCATAGCCAGAATGTTCTTCTCCTACTAGTGTCTCGTTGAAATCACCACAAATCAACCACTTCTTGCCCCTAAACATTGGCGAGTCTTTATGATTTCTCAAATCCTCCCATAGGACTTTCCTTTCTTCCATTGTGTTCAGAGCGTACACAAAGGAACAAAACATCTCCTCTTCCATTCCTTCCAAAAGAACAGAACAAGTGATTAACTGACTGCTTTTGAAAACTGGAGTCACCCTTACAGACGGCCCCCAAACCACCCATATACGACCCAGATGATGATGATCATAGTTAGCCATGTACGACCAATTATAAAAAACCGAGCTCATAATTCTTCCTGCTTTACCTTCCTTCACTCTAGTTTCAATCAGACTTCCAAATTGTAGAGATTGCCCCTTGATCCATTCGCGGACTATTCCATGTTTTGACAATTTGTTAAAGCCGCGCATGTTCCAGAAGAACCCTGTCATCTGGCATTACGAGGTTTCTTCTTCTTATTCAGATCACTCGGGACATCTTCCCTTGTTCTCTGAACAGGCACATCCGAAAGGAATCTATGCCTAGTTTTAGAACCTCTTGGCAGATACTCTCTCAAACTGACAGCTTCATCTTCTTGTGTTATCTCCACATCCAAATCTTCCTTTTCCTCTTTCTCATCTTTATCTTCTATCACCTCCTCTTCTTTATTACCAGCAACCTTCATATTATTATTCTCCTCCAATTTCTTAATACAACCCTCCTCTTTATTATTTTTCATTGATTTCTCCTTCCTCTTCCTCTTCCTCCAGGCTTAGAACTGAAAATCTTGAACTGGAAAGTATTGAAACCTGACCAAACTCAAGATTTTTAGTAACTACAGGAGATCGACTACCCTTTCCTGGTGATACTTCCCTCCAAGCTTTCTCGCCCGTATTCTTCCTAGCACTTCCTACTGCCGACTTCTCCAAAACCTCCATGATATTTGCATTTTTATTTATCTCCGCATCCTTCTTAGTCTCCAACACAGTATCTACTCCAGACCTCACAACCTCTGCTACTTCCAACTCTCCCCTTTTCACACTTCCCTCTTCCTCATTAACCTTCTGCACTACAACTTCTTCTTCACTCGTTTCCATCTTCCTTCTGCAGTTACGAACCAGATGCCCCCATTTGCCACAATGAGTGCATTTTGGTGGTAACCACGGATAAGAGTATTCAACTAGCGTTGTCTTCCCCTTGAAATTGAAGTTCATCGATTTTGGCAACTCCTTTGAAAGATCAGCTTTAACAAACACCTTTGCCACCTTTAGGTTTAGACATTGCTCTGTTTCTGGATGTAGCCTCGCAGGTATACCCACTGAGCTTGTGACGAAGCTTAATCCCTTCCAGGTAAACATATCCATCGGTACATTCTTTAGGTGGACCCATAGAGGTATCGAGTGCGTCTCCTGTTCAATATCCTCAGTTAATGGAGACCATTTCGCCATGATAACTGGAATTTCAGCTATGTTCCACATTGCTCTCCGTACAATCCTATTCCTCAGCTCAGGATTGCTCACCTTGAACTTCATTGTTGTTGGATTGATCACATAAACGTCAATCATCTGCGACTTGTCACTTTGAGCCCAGATCTTGTTGACAATCGCATGAACCTTGCCTATGTGAGGAGCTTTGTCAAAAATCTTCCAATTAGGAAGTCTTCCCAAAGAGGAGCAGCATCTTTGAAAACTTCATCTGGTACACTCACAGAACCAACGCCATCCTCAATCTGAATATCCATCTCATACTTCTTTAGAATTTTCTTCCCTTGAACCGCATTCACCCAATCTCCAGTTTTCAGATCCGATCGAATCGACTTAGTTTGATTTAGAACTTTCACCTCCGAAACCATAGAACCTTCCTTCGCCTCCGATACCATAGAACCTTCCTTCGCCTCCGATACCATAGAACCTCCAGCGTTCGCCATCTCCGATAAGTTTGGAATCACTTCTTCCGTAACCGTATCCTCCGATCTTTGTTCCCCTAGCTCCGAGCGCAGTAGATGATCTCGATCCCCCATCGGAGGTCCAGATCCTGCACCGGAATCACCGAGATCCGTAACCGTAACCT
Organism: Brassica rapa x Raphanus sativus; assembly: GCA_019776045.1. NCBI lineage: Eukaryota > Viridiplantae > Streptophyta > Magnoliopsida > Brassicales > Brassicaceae > Brassica x Raphanus > Brassica rapa x Raphanus sativus. The sequence continues at coordinate 8,425,103 of WHPY01000004.1, forward strand.
CCGTAACCACCGTACTCACGATCGCCTTTAATTTCGCCAAAATCGCCTCTTAGCAAAACGCAGCGTTTTATTTGCTCTTTTTTGCTTTTGACCCATCGGTTGAAGGTTACTATAACGAAAAGACAGGTGTGATGCAGGCACTCCAATTTAAAACCAACCTCAAGACTTCAGATTTTATTGGATATCAAAAAGGTACTAAATTTTCACTTGGAGTTAGTGGAAAAATTATTACTGGCTTCCATGGATCTGCGGGGCATAACCTCCGCTCTCTTGGAGCATATTTAAAGACTGCTCCTACCAGATCGGAACTCCAAGGTGGCCCAGGAGGCGTATATTGGGATGATGGTCCTAATTACGATGGCGTAAGAGCAGTGCATGTTACTTTTACTGAAACTCATATAAGGAGTATGGACATCGACTACGACCAAGACGGTCAAGTGGTACCTTGTTATCACGGGATGAAGAATGGAGAAACACAAGGGGTACTAAATCTCCACGACTCTATATGTTATTCATATTTTTAATGCTTCTGGTACGAGGGTTTAATGAATATATATTGTATCTATCTATTTAAAAATGAATTGGTAGTATAAGGTTCGCTCTATATTTATTTTAAGAGAAACTAGATTTTGACCCGCGCTTTGGAAGCGCGGAATATTTTACGATGAAAAAATTCACTAATAACTTAACAAATATTTTGGTAATTTTTAAAGAGTATGTATTTAAAATATTTTTTGCATTTAAATCAGTGTTTTAAAATTCAACCCGATTGTGATTATACCGGTTAATCCGGAGATCTGACAATTCAATTTAGGTTTTTAAAATATTCATATTAAAAAAAAATCACTAAAACCCGAGATTAACCGATTGAACTGATGGATGACCGATATGTAATCTAATTGGATTTAAATTGTAATAGTTTCATAATTTGTAATCTTATAATCCAAATTTTAAAGTTTCTTATTTTGCAATTTATGAAATTATAACGTTTCTACAAAATTTTAAAAAGAAAATGATATATATAAAATAACTAAAATTAATTATTGTATTGTTTGGAAACATTGATAGTAGTATAAAAAATATATTGTTTGGAAACATTGATAGTGGTATAAAGAAATAAGTATATTGTTTGGAAACATGGATATTAGTATAAAGAAAGGAACATTAGTGATTTAATGTAGGTTTTAACTATAAAGTATAAAAATGTATTTAATTTAAAAACTTACAAAATAAATGTTAGGTCCAACAGAATGTTTCTGTTTTAATAAGATAGATTACCTAGACTAATTCTAATCATTCTACTAATTACTAGGATAAGGCACATTAGTCTCTAATTACTAGATTAAAATTTAAAACAACTAAATTTACCAAAAACCAAACCTTCTAAACATTAACCACAAGTTTGCCATTCTAATTTAATAAAAAATAATATAGTAATACAAAATAAAAACTAATAAAATAAAAAGAAGAAAGCATTCGTCGTCTCCAACCTTTTGTGGTCTTCTTCTCCTTAGGCAGACAAAGCCTTCGTCGTCTCCATCTCTGTCTCTGCCGTTCGTCGACTCCATCTCTGTTTCGTCGTCGAGACCTGAACTCCGCCGTTCGCCTGGGTCACAGCCTCAACTCCGCCGTTCGTCATCTCCATCTCTGTGTCGACCTGAACTCCGCCGCTAGCTTGTGTGACATCTCTGCCATCAATTCCAAGTTAATTGAATCTGTAAGTCCTCATTTTTGCGGATCTAGGTTGTTGTTATTAAAGATTGATTGATTAATCTTATGATGAAATTTGAGAACCCTAATTCCCAATTTGAGAAATTGAATTTATTTTTCTCTGTGTTTGCTTGATTTTGGAAACCTTTAATCTGTAATTCTCTTAATGCGAGGACAGTAAATTTATGTTAATTTCAAATGGAAGAACTCTCATACTGTGTTATTTCTACCATTACCGAACAAGAGCACACTTTATCAAGTTAAGATAGATATGCATCCCCATTGAAGTTGGCATTGACCTGATATTCTCGCCCTTAACAAGTTAATATTGGCTCATTGCACCAATTTGGTTGTTCGACCACCACATTAAGGATAAGTTTAGTATCACTCACTCCTAAATATTTCCCTACAGTTTCGACAACTTTATTCTTGGTTTCTGATTATTTTGCTGCTAAGCCTACTTCTTGATACCTGACACTAATGGTCTTTTGTGTAGGAGGCGCAAACATATGCTCAGGAGAACAGTCTTTTCTTCATGGAAACTTCAGCAAAAACCGCAGCTAATGTCAAGGAGATATTCTATGAAATAGGTGAGCTATATCGCTACACTCTGAGATTCAAATTCAAACAGTGTTTTTATTTTTGCTTCTAGTAGTACTAAATACTGTTATACCTTTTCTCTTTTGACTGGGACAGCAAGAAGGTTACCGAGAGTGCAACCAACAGAAAACCCAACAGGAATGGTTCTACCAGATAGGGCCATGGATATGGCAGTGAGTTCATCTTGTTGTGATCAGTTATATGTAATGAAATACACTTCCCTTAAAGGGGACCTTCTGGTCAGTCAATATTGAGTTCCACTTCCCCGAATCATGTGTTCCATTATTCTCCAATTAACGTGTATTAAAAGATGTTGTAGATTTCCATGAAAGTAGACCCAAAATTTATGAATGAGAGGTAAGAGGAAGAAGAAGACGACAAAGAACGTAAACCTAATTGGAAAGGTGGTCTAATATGATTTTTAAACCAGAAGTTTAAATTAATTTAAACCAAGAACAATTTGATTTAAACCAAAATTTAAAATTAATTAAAACTGATTTTAATTAAAACTAAACTGAAATATTTGTCCACTTAACCACAAATTAGATTCTGACCCGCTCTTAAAAGGGCGGGTATATTTTTTTGTTTTACATTTAAAAAAATATTTAATTTTTTAATTATATTTATATTTTTGTTTGTATAATATATTTTAAAATGATTAATAAGAGGTTTTAATAATTATATTAAAATAGTTGGACTGTGTTCCGGTTTTAATAGTATAGATTAGTTTGAAAATCAATTTAAGTTTGTTTTATGTTTTTTTACTGACAAAAAATAATAAATGCTAAAAGTTAGGATTAGGTAATGTTTCATTGGCATTAAAATATAATTAAATAGTTGTTTTAGTTTAGAATCAATTTAGAAAATTATTGGTTAAATTATGAAAAAATAGGCTTTCTAATAACTTCAGTGGCATTACAACCGTGTGAGTATTCTTTTTTAATTTTTATTTTTTTTGTACTAAATATTAGTAATATTACATAATTGTTATAATTTAGATTACATTGAGTAATTTTATTTTTTGTGTGTTTTCCCGATTATTGTACCACCTAGATATCATATATTAATCCAATAGTTATATAAATAGATTTATGTGTAAGATATTGATTCTATAAGATATTGTGAATTTAATTTCACTATATATTCCGTGTATAGAATTGATTGGTTAGCACGAATATAGGAAATGTTTTTGTTAAAATTCAAATTAGAAAAATGCATTTATAAATCAAGTAAATACAAATATTAATTAAAGTAAGTTAATTAATTACTCAAGTGGCATGTCATTGTAATTATTTAGGAAAATTTAGGGTCAAATTTTATTTGTACTTCTGTTTTAATAGTATAGATTCGGGTGGATAAATCTGCCAAAATAAGTTTGTGTTAATCTGGTAATTAGAATTTATTTTAAAAATCTGCCGCCAAAGATGGCAATTTAAAAAATCGGCCACCATATGAAAATAAAAATCGACCGGATATTTAAATCGAACAAACATATCTGCCATAAAAATCTATGTCTATTACCTATTAAAAGTCGGCTGAACGTAAATATAAATTGGTTGTAAAAATCTAATCGATAAAATATAAAACTGCCACTTTAAAAAAATCTGTCACTTCATTCGATAGATTAAAACAAATAAATCTATTGATAGCATCAAATCGGACAGATAAATCAGCCATCTCAAAAAAATTTGCTGTGACTCAAAAGTCTGCTACCAAGTAAACAGCAGATTTAAATTTAACAGCAGGTTTAATCAACAGATTTATATTACGACAGATTTGTTTTTTTGTTAAATAAAACTGTCGTCGGGAATTTTTTTAAAATTTAAATGGCAATTTGGTAATATACTTTTTTGATCACAACTATAAAAGGGGTATTTTTGACCATAAAAATAATTTAGTAATTTTAAATTTTTAAAACTTATTCTAGTAATTACTGAAGTAATTTGCCTCCTTCTAGTAAACTTCCCTTATTTTAATTGAGTAATTTTTTTATATTTTATACATTTTTGCAGTTTGCAGTGGACTTTCCTAATGAATATATGACGTCTGTGGAGGGTACCTACAACCATATACATGAGGGTAACTATTTGGTACTTACGTCGTTGACTTTCAAAACATCAAAAGGAAGAACTTCTCAGACATTTGGATTGATCACTGGTACCAAATTCGTGTTGGAGAGTCAAGGCAATGCCATTATAGGGTTTCATGGAAGGGATGGTGGGTCTTTTGATGCTATCGGAGTTTATTTCGCTCCAGTGGTTCCATCGTAGGGTTCAGAACCTTGCAAGTTTCATTATGGTATCTTTTATCTTTTACTACTTAATTGTCTCTGTTGTTGTGAATTTGGTATTGTGTTCCAGTTCTATAAATTTTATGTAATAAATAACTATCAAAAATAGAGGTGGGCACTTCGGTTATTTTATCGGTTTGGTTCTATTTCGGTTCGGTTTGGTTAATTCGGTTCAATGGTTTATCCAACCAAAGTAAACCATAATTAGTTTAGTTTGGATTGGTTTCGGTTCGGTTTGAATTCGGTTCGGTTTGACTTCGGTTCGGTTTTAAAACACAAACGCATATTCATAAAATCATCATGTTGGCCACTATAAAAAACTAAATTATGTTAACTAAATTCAATATAAAACCGAAACAAAATACTTTAAAAACACAAAACATTTATAAGAGCACAATCAAATTAAAGTTAACTCTAGTAAATAGAAAACTAAAAAAACATTGTTAATAGTGCTTCTTAAAAATAAACTATGTAAACTAAGTCTAATATAAACTGAAACAAAAACCTTGACAAACTACAAAAGATTTATAAGAACACAATCAAACAAAAATTAACCAAAATAAATAGAAAGTAAAAAAAATCGTTAAGAAAGCTAATAAAGTTAACAATGATTTTAGTATATTGTATATTGCTAATATGTTTAATTCAATAATAACAAAAGCACATTAGTTATGAGTTCGGTTTAATTTGGTTCGGTTTAATCGGTTTCGGTTCGGTTGATTCGGGTTGGAAAAATCTCAAACTTAACTATTTAATAATAGACTTTGGTTCGGTTCGAATCGGTTTTGGTTTGATTGGTTCGGTTCGATCGGTTTGGTCGGCTCTTTTGTCCACCCCTAATCTAAAGCATTTCCTCAGTATTTGGTAATAAATAAATATCATATCGTTTCATATTAAATGCAAAAGAAAAAAAACTGAATTATCCCTTTTTCTTTTGATTCTTTTTTTTTTTGGCATCACTTTTGATTAATTCTTTGTAACCCCATACACAAGTGTTCAGATTGGTAAGTTGGGTTTGGAAAGGTATTAAGCATTTGGATATTGAAATCTATGTCCACCAAAGATATCTTACATACAGAACTGTCCATCAATCTATGTGTTTTGGGGAGAGCTTCAACATGAAATCAGTATCCGTAAAATTGTTTATCAATATCGCATATGTTGCAACCGGTTAATATATTCTAGGCTGCATATATATGTAACCGGTTAATATATTGCAGGTTGTTGAATGTTGATCATCATATGTAATTAAAAGAGAGATATATGATTATATGATTGTTGATTTATCCAGTATTAAAGAAATATGAAAATTGACATCTGCAAAATTTACGACGGATCATTTTCTAGCTTAGTCTTAAGGTGCCATTTTTCACACATGCTGCATAGACATCCATCTTGTTCCAAATTTCTTATTAGGTGTCATGGACATGTGAATCGGTTGGGGTCCAACATTTAACAAGTATGATTCTTGTTCCTTGTCATTTTTCTTTTGCTTTGTTTGGTGACTCATGGGTACTTGGATTTTTTTCATTTCACGCATGGTTACTTAAATTTTTTCGCTGATGCATGGTTACTTTTTTCTAATTCACTGATGCATGGTTACTTGGACTTGTCGTTTCATGCATGGTTACTTGGATCTTTACTCAGTTGTTACACCACGTGGAGAGCATTTTCTTTTCCTTTTTAAAATAATGATATGTGTTTGACGTGGTTCGAGTTATATCTCATATATGTAACATACTGCATGTGGAGGGCACTTCTCTCACGTTTATGTATATATAGGGAGTATCACTGTCCCATAAATATCATTCTCACTCAGCTC